>PVKS010007726.1:0-71575 GCA_004027875.1 Aplodontia rufa | reverse complement strand
ACAAAAACACTAACAGCCCAATTAATAAATGGGCCAAAGAGCTAAATAGAAACTTCTCACCAGAGGACATTGATCAAGCCAATGAATACATGAGAAAGTGCTCTAAATCTCTAGTAATCAGAGAAATGCAAATGAAAACCACATTAAGATATCACCTTACACCAGTCAGAATGGCAAAGATGAAGAAAATAAACAATAACAGATGCTGAAGGGGCTGTGGAGAGATAGGCACACTAACACACTGTTGGTGGAGCTGCAGACTGGTACAGCCCCTCTGGAAAGCAGTGTGGAGAATCCTCAAAAAACTAGGGATGAGCCCACCATACGACCCTGCTATTCCACTCCTGGGTATCTTTCCAGGGGATTTAGAATCAGCACATTATAGTGACACAGCAATATCTACGTTCATAGCAGCACAATTTACTATTGCTAGGCTGTGGAAACAACACAGATGTCCCTCACTGGATGAATGGATCCAAAAACTGTGGTACATTTATACCATGGAATTTTACACAGCAATTAGAAACAATGATATTGCAGCCTTTGAAGGTAAATGGATGGCTATGGAAGAGATCACGCTGAGTAAAATCAGCTTAACCTGGAGAACTAAGGGTTGAATGTCTCCACTCATCTGTGGAGGTTGGGACTAGACCCTGGCCAGTGAGAAAGTTGGTCTATTATCATGTGTTAAATCCAGATAAGATATAATGCTATACAACATAATCTTGTTTAGAGATATGGGGGGAAGGGGAAGGGAGGGATAAGGGTGGGTAATTGGGGGGGCACTCCTGGGGGTAATTGTAATATCTAGAATCTATACTCACTTAATAGTATTTTGTTAAAAACTTGTATGGTTGTTCAAAAATTTAAAAAAAGTTTTAAAAAATTAATGTATATGCAAAATATGAAATTTTCAATGCTTTTAAAGTGCATTTAATTTTTTAATGTAAAAATCTGTGAAATGGAAATTAGCAAAGCAGGTAGCACAGGAAGAATGGAAGTATTTTTCTAGGAAAATACAACACTTTTTAAAAGAAAAAAAATAGTTGTTTGCATACTATTTATGGATATGTAGATATGTCCAAAAAGTAAAAATATCCGCAGGAAATAATACACCAACTACATAACAATCATTATCTCTGGGAATAGGGAAAAGTGAGAGGGAAGTTAGGAGGGATAGAGCTTTAGCTGTATCTGTACTATTTTTTACAGAGCCAAATCTAAATTTTAAAAAGGAAGAGGTAATGTAAGCATTCATTCAAAAAGCTATAAAAAGAACACCTTACTTAAAAATTCAGGTTTTTTGAGATGTGATTTACATACCATAAAATTCAGTCATTTTAGGTATACAGTTTGATGAGTTTTGACAAATATGTACAGTTGTGTAAATACTAACACTGCTGAAAAATATTTCCATGACCCAAAAAAGTTCCCTCATGTCCCTCTGTGGTCAGCTCCCATCCCAACACCAACCACTGACAAATACTAATATGTACCTATAGTTCCCAGTCCCTAAAGAATGGCTTTTCCAGTACATCATTTAAATAAACTCATGCAGCATGTACCCCTTTGTGTCTGGCTTCTGTCACTTAACATAACGCTCTTGACACTTACCAATGTAGTTGTATGTACCGGTAATTTATCCCCATTTATTACCTAGTAGTATTTCATTGTATATAGGAGCCACAATTTGTATATGTTTTCACCAGTTGATGGGCATTTGAGATGTTTCTCAATTTGAACTCTTATAAATAAAGCTGCCATAAAAGTTTGGATGCACACTTTTCTGTAAACTTTTTTTTTCATTTCTCTTGAGCGGAGTAGAATTATGGAGGCTTTTGGTAAGTATGTTTAACTTTATCAAAAGTGGCTTACAATTTTCTAGTCCCATTAGTTCCACATCCACACTACATTTTTTACCATTTTAATTTCAGCCACTCTGGGCTCAGCAGTTACAGCACTTGCCATGCATGCATGGGTCCGCAGGTTCAAACCCCAGCACCATGTACACAACAAGCGTTGGAGCAACGAAGGCCATATGAAAACCTAAATAAAATTGATTCTTTCTCTCTCTCACTGTTCCCTCTCTCTTAAAAAAAAAAAAAAAACTTTTAGCCATTCTATTCAGTATGTTAACTTTAACTTGCATTTCCTTGATAGTCTGTGATAGTAAGCATCTTTTCATGTGCTTATTTACTATCTATTTTCTTTATTCAAGTGCCCACATTCTAATTGGATTGCTTGTCTTCTTGAGTTGTAAGAGTTCTTTATGTATTCTGGGTATAAGTCCCTTACTAAATGTACATGTTCCAAATATTTTCACCTATCTCTTCATTTTTTCAAATGCATTTCAAAGACCAGACGTTTTTAATTTTAGTAAAGTTCAATTTTTTCTTTTATGGTTTATGCTTTTCATGTCCTGGCCAAGAAAATTTTGCCTATCCCAAAGTTCTTACGTCTGGTTACAGAAATTTTTAGTCTTCGCAATTATATTTAGATCTATGTACAGAACTATCTGAATCTAGCCAAGCTGATTTCCTGCTAAAATAAACTAACAAAAATCATGATTCTCCAGAGAATTTTAACAGCCTTGAGAGAGATTTTAATATTTAAATTGTCCAGAACACCAGCCACAATTACTTAACACACAAATAACTAAGAAACTGAACAATTGTCAAGGGGAAAGGAAATCGAGAGATAACCTCAAAATGGCCCAGATGTTGGACATATCAGACAAATACTTTAAAGCAGCTATTACATTCATGTTTCATGAGGTAAAGGTAAACACTTCTCAAGTGAATAGAAATACAGATGTTATCGGCAGAACAACAACAAAATCAAATATTATTTTAGTTCTAAAAATTATATCCAAAAAAGTGTCTGGATGGACTCAGTAGCAAAATGGAGATAACAACAAATGAGTCAATGAATTTGAAGACAGATTAATAAACAAAACATCCAATCTGAAGAACGGAGACAGGAGAAGAAAATGACAGAATACTATCAAATGATCTAATATTCATTTCATTCGAATCCTAGGACACCCTACTGGAGTGGTGGCTCCATGGTTGGACCACTTACATGTACAAGGACCCAGGTTCAATCCCCAGCACCACATACACAATTAAGTATCAGAAAAGCAAAGTCCAAATGAAAAAATAAATAAATAAAATTGATTCTAAAAAAAAAAAAAGAAAGAAAGAAAGAAAGAAAGAAAGAGGAATCCTAGGACAGAGAGCCACACATGGTGGTACACGCCTGTAATCCCAGTGGCTCAGAAGGCTGAGAGAATCACAAATTCAAAGCCAGCCTCAGCAATTTAGCAAGCTCCTAAGCAACTTTGTGAGATTCTGTCTCAAAATAAAAAATAACAAGCGCTGGGAATGTTACTCAGTGGTTAAGTACCTCTGGATTCAATCCCTAGTGTCAAAAACAGTAATCCTAGGACAAAAATATTGGTGCAAAAAGAATACTTGGAGGGTTGGAGAGGTTTCTCAGTGGTTAGAGCACTTGCCTGGCATGCATGAGGACCTGGGTTTGATCCTCAGCACCATATACATGCACTACAAAGTGGAGCAGAAACAAAAAACAGATGAAAAACTCAACTTTGTCTCTCTCAAAAAAAAAAAAACTTGCAGAAATAATAGCCAAAACTTCTCTAATTTGATGAAAAACGTAAATTTAAAGATTAAAAAAACTCAGAGAATTGCAAACAAAAACATGACCAGAAACATCAAAATCAAACTTCTGAACATCAAGGTTACCCATGTTGTGGAATATGACAATATACCCAACTCTTTGAACTTCCTCTAAGTTATATTCTAAAAATTGTATAGAAATCTATCTCAGGGGCTAGAGTGGTGGCTTGGTGGTTATGGTGCTTGTCTGACGTGTGAGGACGCAAGTTCGAACCCCAGCACCATGTACACAGCAAAGTGTTGGAGCAACAAAAGTCATACAAAAACACACTAAATGGAAATTGATTCTTTCTCTCTCTCTCTCTCTCTCTCTCTCTCTTTCTCACTGTCCCTTTCTCTTAAAAAAAAAAAGAAATATATCACAAAAATTATTCATAGTGATCTTTCAGCTGACAAGTTATCTGGTTCCTTCTTCAATTTTTCTGAAAACAAAGAATTGTTTTTTACCTGATTTTTTAAAGAATCTGGTCATCATAGTTACTTATTTTCACAATGTCTAAGAAAATTAAGGCAACACAAAGATTTGCCAGGTCTGTATTTCTTTTGTTTTCATATACAAAGATAATGTTTCAGCTGAAATAACACTTGAAGAATCAGCAAAGTGGAAAAATTTTTAATTTTGCTACAAAAAATTTTTTTTCAGAACTTAGGATTGAACCCAGAGCCTCCCTCACACATGCTAGGCAAAGCACTCTACCACTGAACTACAATTCCAGCCTGATACAAAATACCTTTTATAAAATCCTTTTATATTATTCTGTAATATATATATGTGTGTATGTGTGTGTGTGTGTGTGTGTGTATCTATACACACACACATATATATATATATGACACATGTACATACATACACATCAAACTTTGGAGCTACTGTAGATATGGCTTATTCAATTTATAGAAAATATTCTGTTGGTCACATGATGTAATTAGTAAAGCCAATCCTGGTTGTCAAACCAATCATCCAGGTAAAATTCACTTTGAGAAAGAGACTAACTTATTTGCAATTCAAGAAAATGTAATAGGGTATGTATTTTGAGGTTTTTTAAACTGGGAAACAAATTCTCAAATGCATCTCATAAGCATAATTATTAAAAGCAGTAAAGATTAAAATATGGGGTGGGGATATAGCTCAGTGGTAGAGAGCTTGCCTAGCATGTCAAAGATCTGGTTCAAAGCCCAGCAGAGCAAAAAAGAAAAGAAACTGATAGTATAAGTTTATTTGCTTTTATGTCACTAAAGCAAGAATAAGCCTATTGGTTCTTCTCACTTCTAAGTTCACAATAATAAAACACAATGTGCCACTAAAATAAACATTATTTATGAATTAGAATATGATAAAAGACAATGTTCCTTCAGTATGTCTATGTGCACAATAATCTTTAGTTTTCATCTTTTAGGAATAATTAAAGAAGAATCACATATAAAAATTCCAGAATAGCTCTAATAAATTTTTAAAATGTTTCCTATATATTTAAATAAAAATAAAAATATATGAACTATTTAAAAAGAAATCAGTCCGACAACTAAAGCATAATTTTATTTTTGTTAATAAGAGACAAAGAATATTAAACATGTTAAAAGATGAAATAAAGTCTGGACTGAAGTCTTTATATACTTCATAATAGAATTTAGTGAGAGTGTTTCCCCAGACAGGCTAGATCAAGAGGCAGTGACCAACAACAATGGTGTATGACTTAAAACAGCAAAGCTGTTTCTAACCTAAGCTATATTTTCCATCATGCCTAGAAGAACAGGACCAACCCCTCATAATCCTTCAGGAGCCAAGGCTGACAGAGCAGTAACTCTCATAGTCAGAGGAGAAAGACAATTAACTGCAGTGTCCAGAAGGGGTGACACTTTGCTCTGCTCATGACTGTCAGCCAGAAAGAGTCACATGGTCTTGCCCAATCCCAGGATTGCATGAAATGTAATCCAGCCAATGGGAAGGAAAATGGGAAATACTTAACTAGTGATTGTTACTATACATTTTAACCTTTATTGGACAATACACCAAATTTAAATACAATTATGTATAATTTTTTTGCAGATAATTCTGGTGTAATATGAAAAATAGGAAGATACCAGAAAATAACCCATATAACATCTATAATTATCAGTGTCACCAACCTCCTCTACTTCAGTTGTCCAAAGTTCTGCTTTTATTTCCAGATAATGATACATTCTGTGGATAAATACTGAGAATAGATGGAAAGAATTATTTATGTTTAAGTATCTGGAAAAAAACGACAGTTCAATATTTTCTTCCATGCTGGCTTTACTTTGTTCTCACCAGACTCTCCTTCAATAACTGTGCACTTCTTAACAGAGAATGGAAGAGATGAGGTGACAAAAGGAAAATTATATTACCCCCATCACTAACACACAGTATATCTCATTTCAAAAAATCACAACAAATGTCCAATTACCATACTTCCGACAGCCATACTTCACCCTTAACTGGAATGTATGTGAGACAGGATAAGAGGATAAGATATGAAGCTAAAGAAGGGTTTTTAGGTGCCTTGACTGATCATTAATGGGAGCTTCCTCCAAGAACTTTTGAAATGCCTTTTTGTTTGTCATCCTGGAGGATTTCACACCCTGGGTGAGAGATGCACCTTTCTTAAGTAAAGTGAGAGAACTATTGTAAATTCAAAAGTGGAAAATGACCTACATAATGCTAAGAGTACTTATTGAAATAGGAGATCTATAAATTGATTTACTTAAAGCAATAAGCATCCACCTTTCCCTGTATTACACCAAACAATAAGAACTTGAAGTTCATGTGAGTTGTAATTCTTGCTCTGCCTAATAGCAAAAAACATTTGCCACGGAGAATGAATAATAATGAAATCACTTATAGCAGATGCTTTCTATTTTGCCACAACCAAGAGGAAGAAGTATATTTTATATTATGATCCAATGCACATATGCATGTTTCTTCAGGAAACAGTAATGACCTCTACTACACGCAATGCACTCTGGTAATCCTATTCCAATATCTTTTAATTATGATCTTGTCCTATTAAATTGATTTCATAGCCAACTTGTGAAGAGAAAAGATGCATTTTCAATCATACTTTTGGATGTTTCAGCCCATGACTGACTGTCCCCATTGCTTTGGGCCTGTGGCAAGGCGAGCTCATCATGCAGGATGCACATGGAGACTACAAGGAGCTAATTCACCTCAGGGCTTGGATGGAGGAAAAAGGGAGTGGAAGGGACTGGAATCACATTGTCCACTTCAGGAGCATTCCGTTAGTCAGCTGTTCATCACTGTGACCAAAATACCTGATAAGAACAATTTACAGGAGGAAAACTTTATTTTGAGCCCATGGCTTCAAGAGGTTCAACACAAAGTCAGTCAGTTCCATTGTTGTGGGCTTTTTAGTGAGGGAGACTATCACAGCAGAGGAAACCTATTCTGCTCAAGACAGCCAGGAAGCAGGAGGACAGAGAGTTTTGCTTGCCAGGGGCAAAATATAAAGCCCAAAGGCATGCCCCAGTAACCTCCTTCCTCCAGCCACACGCTACCTGCCTGTTACTGATGTCAATATGGTGGTAGTTGGATTCGTGTTCCCCGGAGACAAAGAATGAAACCGAGGGACACTAAGGCAAGCATAGTAGACAGACTTTATATTAAGAAAATAATAGAAAACAAAGCATAGGGAAAAGAGCAGACTTCCCCCAGAGTGGAAGGAGGGGACGGAGCCGAAGAGGTGGTGAGGTTTGCCCTTTTCGTAGGATGTTCTCCCTTCAATTGGTCATCTTCTCCCTTCCCCCAAACCTAGGACATGGGTGCAGGAAATTCTGGTTGGGTCCAGCCTTGGGTTTGTGCCTCTGGGCATCAATAGAAAGAATGTGCCGCCTTGTTTAGCAGAAGGGAGTGTCTGCATCTGGATCCACCTTGCTAGAACCTTCTCACTAGCATTGGGGGATGTCAAATTGATCAGAAAAGAAAAAGAACCAGTTTTCCCTTGATTGACTCCAACGTTGACTGCCTAACTTTTTCCCCTGTCTCATTAACACCCAGTAGAGTTGTCGTTTCAAACTGTTAATCCACAAATGGATTAATACACGGATTAGGTTACAGCTCTTAAAATCTAGTCTTTTCAGCTCTGAGCATTCCTGCATTAACAGTGGAGATTTGGAGGGGTGTGGTTCTCATATCCAAACCATAACAGGCACACTCTCAATGACCTAAAAGCTTCCACTAGGCCCCACCTCTTAAAGGTCCCACTACCTCCTAATAGTACCAAGCTGGGAACCAAACCTTTAACACATGGGCTTTTAAGAGACATTACAGATCCAAACTATAGCACCAACTAATGATTCCCAGCCCATATTGTGAAAATCATAGATGACAGAAAACAGAAGTAAATAAAGCAATATCTGACAATGAAGCAATTTCTGATTATAAGAAGTGCTCTTACAGAAGCATTGACTTTGAGGTACAAGTGGGTGAGCCAAGGTCTGGTGAAATCAATGTCCACAGAAAGCTAATTTTCATTCTATTACATTAGTTTTTCCACCCCAAATATCCCAGCTTTCCTCTTTGCTAGTAGCAATCTTTGACTGGACAATTTCATGGGCTTACTGCTTTCAACTCCATGAAAGGCTGAAAAATGTTTCCTAAAGATATCTGGGGCCTGGAGCAGTGGTTCGGCAGTTATAGCACTTGCCTGGCATGGACCAGGATGTGGGTTCAAACCCCAGTAGCACATACACAATAAAGTGTCAGAGCAACGAAAACCAGATCAAAAACTAAACAGGATTGATTTTTTTTCTGTCTCTTAAAAAAAAAAGATATTATGTCCTGATCCCAGAACCTTCAAACATTATATTGGAAAAAGGCCTTTCTGACTGCATTAAGGATCTTGAGTATCTTAGATTATCAGGTGGGTCCTAGATGCAATCACACATATCCTTACAAGAGGTAACCAGTGAGAGATATAACATACATAGAGGGAAAAGCAAGGAGAAGAGGGATCAGAGCAAAATTTGAAGATGATGGACTTGAAGATTGAAGTGATGTGTCCATAAGCCAATGAATGCCAGCAGCCACCAGAAGCTGGAAGAGTCAACAAAAGGATTTTCTCCTAGAGTCTGGAGGGAGCACAGCCCCTGTCAACATCTTGACTTTGGCCCAGTGATACTGAATTCGAACTTATGATCTCCAGAAATGTGAGGAATAAATTTCTGTTGTGTTAAGTCACCAAGTTTGTGGTATTTTGTTACAGCAGCCTCAGGAAACTAATAAGAACCACATGAACTTGACACAATGAAAGTCATAGTGCAAAGTGCCTAGAATAAGCAACCACCTATAACTCTTTATAATTTCTGCTGTGGTTTGGATATGGTTTCATGTGTGGAAATTTAATCCTCATTGTGAGGTATTAAGATGGTGGAAACTTAATTCAACTATGGGTATTTACAGATGAGGCCTTTAGGAGGTGATCCTTAGGATTAGATAAGGCCATCACATAGGAGTCCCTATGATTGAATTTTATCATAAAAGAGGTCAGAAAAAGACAGAGAGACACAGACAGACAGACACACACACACACACACCCTTTCTCCTACCACGTGATGCCCTTTATCATCTTGAGAGTCTACCAACAAGAAGGTGACAAGCTTTGGAACAGGCCCATGAGTCAAAACAAACCTCTTTTCTTTATAAATTAAGGAATCTGTCACATTTAGTTATTAATAACAGAAAATGAACCAGTACACCTTGATATGCTTCAAGAAACATTTGTGGTAGCTTGTGGAGATTCACAAAACATGTTAATAACACAAATAATAAATAGGCAAAAATGGAAACTACAAGGACAGATATGGAGCAATAAGGTTTGTGTGAATACAGCTGGAGCTCCATGTCTACAGGTTCTGCATCTGTGGACTCAATCAACCATGGATCAAAAACATTTGGAAAAAATATTGTGACTATAATGAACATGAACAGACTTTTTCCTTGTCATTGTTTCCTAAACTATACAGCATAACAACTATTTAGTTTCACATTAAATTATTTTAAGTAAACTAGAAATTATTTAAAGTATATAGGAAGCTGCATGTAGGTATATGCAAATACCACACTTTATAAGGTACCTGAGCACCCATGTATTTTGATATCCATGAGAAGCCCGGGAACAATGCCCCACAGATAGTGAGGGATAAACACATTTGTGTGTGTACGTATACATAGATAGATATGTATATGCATATATATGTATATATGCACATGCATATATGTACATAACAGTGTTGCATACATACATATATATGTAGCCCTTGCCACAAGTCAACTACAAATTTGGTATTAAACTTTCCGATAACCAACATGTAAAGGAGGTCTTGTTACATGACTCAGAGGATTTGGAGAAGAAGCCAACTCCACAGAAACACACAAGACAAGGTGAATTTTGCTTCAAGTTCTATAACCCAGGACAACTTTTTTGAACTGTAGTCATGCATAGGATTCTCAATACTCTCAGTGTAAATATTACCATAATCACTAGATCCATGACTACTTACTATATTATGGGTTGATAACATGTCAAAATTTAACTTGATAAACGCAAATTCTGTAGGAGAGAAGACAGTGTCAAATACTTTCTAAGTACACAACGTACTGCTCATTTGTCTTAAATTCTAAAGTAAATTTTAAAGTATATATGAAAGGCCTTGAATACTGCTCAGAAAATACTGTTTTCTTAATTGATCCAACATTCAGTAAGTGCCTTAGACAATGCCTAAAAAATGTGGCTTGCTTGGAAGCAGCTTTAGTAGGGAGTGGAACTTAAGAGTTTCTACTGTCTGACAAGAGAGGCCTAGCTAACTACCGAGGAGGCAGATCAATTCTCCATCCCCACCCCTTGAAGAAGCTTCTGGACCAATGAAGGAGAGATACAGACTTCCCAACAGAGCCTTCCCTAACCTAGCCCAGGGGGAGCAAAGGAAGGTCTTCTGCAGGGGATTCCATTAGAGGATGAGTAGAGCGGTGGAGAAGGAGGGGAGTGGCCCCTCAGGGAAGTGCGAAAGCTCCCAGGGTCAAGTGATGCCCTTGGAAGACCTAAGGTCTAAAACTGGATGAAAAGAAAATACAGAACGGAAGAAGGGGTGACAAATGAAACTGCATTTCATCCCCCCATTACAGAGCACACGCATCACCACTGCTTCAGAGCTTATGGAGGCGGCTTTTTACCTATTTCCCACACAAAGAAGCCAGCGAACGGGCGGAAGCGCTAACCTCACTGCGCAGGCGCCACGCTTGCCCGCGAAGGTCTCGCCCGAGAGAGGAGCCAGTACTTCCGGGTCGCTACCCGCGCTCCGCTCTAGCCGCCAAGCTTCCGTTTCTCCACTGCTCCCCGTCGGCGTCCGCCGAGCTGGGGGCGGGTGGGGCGGGCCTTCCGGGACCGGGGCGCGTGGGGAGGCAGGTCGGGAGCAGGTAAGGCTGTGCGTGCCTTTGGGGTCTGCAGAGTCCGCGGCGATGGCTCTAGAGGTCCCGCGGGGTCCGCATTTGTGTGGAGTCGCCAAGAATAGGACGAGTACGCTTCTTGAGTGCCCAACTGAGGGGCTTCTTGTGCGTCCCTCGCACACCTCGGCCTTTCCCGGGGTCGTTGGAGTTTACCTAACGAAGGACGCTGCTGCCGTAATTTCCTCTCCCGCGCAGTTCTCTCTTCCAGCTTCGTTAGCAGACACAGGGCTCACTTTCTTTGCACCCCGGGTGGCCCCTTGCCTCGCAGCCGGTGCACAGTAGCTTTGAAAACCATAAGGTTTCTGCGTGATACCCCTCTGCTTCAGGTGTCCGGGGACGGACGCTGCTGTAGCTCCATCCCCGGGAGGAGTGGCCGAGTCGGAGGGGATGGAGTCTTTGCGGAACTGAAAAAAGCTGCCAAACAAGCCCTGCGACCCGGTAAAATAATCGGTACCGGGCATTACGAATGTTAAAGCATTCTAATTGGGTTATTTTTCTGTGGCAACACGAGTGCACAGTGTGTACACGTTCCTGGGGTCCTGATGAGTGGGCGTTTTGCCATAACTTTGGCATAATTCAGGGAGGTGTATGACTGCCCTCAATAGATGAGAGAAAGGAGACATGGAATGAGGATTACCATGAAAAAGACGTGGCCGTAAGACCCAGGCAAGAAGCTGCTGCTCTCTGCTAACAAGAAAGCTTTCTTCCCAGTAAAAGTTAAACACATGTATGCCCGTTTCAGCATACAGCTTTAAAGATTCAAAAACAAGCACACCGAGTTAAAACTCCACTTCATCTTCACCTTTCAGAAAGAAAGGGCAGCCTAATTCAAAGCCAATTATTTATTTTTAGAGAGGAAGAGAGTGAAATAGAATCAATTTTGTTTATTTTTTCATCTGGCCTTTGTGGTGCTGGAGTTCAAACCTGGGTTCTGGCTGCATGACAGGCAAACCCTCCAGTGCACAACCACTGCTCCAGCCCCTCAAAGCCGATTATTTAAAAAAAAAATGCATCAGACTTATTAAAAGATCAAAGAATCTTGCCCTTTTATGTCAAAGAAAAAATATGGGAATTTTCTTGTGTGGACAATTTGTTTTACTTAGCATATTTGAGTAATTTATTTTTGCTTAGCATTTTCATTCCCAGTTGTTTGTTCTCCATATTTCTTTAGTTCACATTTAAAGAAAGATACCAGGCTGGAGCCGCAACTCAGTGGTTACAGTGCTTGCCTGGCATGAGCTAGGACGCAGGTTCGAACCCCAGCACCTTGTACACAACGAAGTGTGGGAGCAAAGAAAGCCACATGAAAAACTAAATAAAATTGATTCTCTCTCTCACTGTCCCTCTTTAAAAAAAAAAAAAAAGATACCATTTCAAAGTGACTATTTTGTATCCCATAGGATGGTTATATGAATCAAAATCTGAATTGACACGTAAATTATTGGCCTTTTATCTTACTGTCCTAACTGGGACTTCATATTCTTTTCTTTCCTTTTTTTTTTTTTAAGAATATATTGAAAGATTCTATAAAGAAGCTTATCAGGTCCTGGAAAGGCCTAAGTAAGGCTTTTTGATTTTTTAAAATTTGAAGCTAGTAAAAAGTGGCAGTTTGTCAGCCTTAGGACCTGTGCTACGGACAGCAAACCTTTTAGCCTGTTTTTTGTTTTAAATATATACCAGGCCCCTCTGTCATTCTCCATCAGAGACTTATGTCTGTGCTCTGTGGAGGGAAATGATAAAGCAGTGGTGTTGACTAAGCTTTTTCAGTTTCTCCATTTATCAAGTGGTTCTTTGCTTCTAGTAAAAGACTCAGGTTTGAAGAGGCTTATTCCCTTGTTTATATTTTTTGTGTTCTCTTTTTCTGTAATAAAATTTTTAGGACTCTCTTTTTGTTATATATCCATGTTCCAGTGGATTATAATGTGCCCTTATTACTTGTGAGTTGTGTATCCCAGTAATCTGCTGTGTTGCAAAGTGGGCATGGAGATAATGTGTGTATGTGGGGGTGGGTAGGGAACATATTAACACCAAACTTGGAAAGAGGTTTAGAGTTTTCCTTTTTTTTATTATTTTTTTAAAATAAAGGGACAGTGAGAGAGAGAGAGTCGATTTTATTTAGCTTTTTCTGGTGGTCTATGTTGCTTCATTGTGTACATGGTGCTGGAGTTCGAACTCACATGCTGGCACATGCCAGGCAAACACAGTAACCGATGAACCACCGCTCCAGCCCTCCTTTTTTTTAAGTTACTATTTACTGAGTGCCCCTGTCTTACTTAATTCTCACAGTCTTGCAAGCTTTCATTTCAGAAAATGAAAGCTCAGATCTAGAAAAGATAGGTAACTGTTCCCAATAATGTAGGTGGTAATTGACAGAGCCAGTTCTCAAATCTAGGTCTCAGGACTCCATGCTGCCTCTATTTAAGAGTAAAGTGATGTGAAATTCAGACCATATTTTCCCGACAACACTGTAGAAGAATGATAGTTCCAAGAGAATATCTGTGAAAATATTGTGTAATTAGAGTAGGAATCCATTCTCATGCTATAAGGGTAATTAAGCAAAACAAGACAAAGTTAATGATGAAACACTTTGTTGTTTATTTAAGTAGTGTTTGGAAAAAGGTTAAACATGGAAGGAAGAGAAAAGATAAAACATTAAAGAAACTTCCAGCTTCCAAAAGTGACTTCTGGATATTTGCAAGATCTTGAGAGGTTTATAGCACTGTTTTGTGCTATAAACATTTAGACATTAAACTGTTAATGACCTTTTTCTCACTGATAAAAACAATCCTAGTCCTAATAGGTCCAACTCAACCACTCTGCATCCATATAAAGGAGCAAGAGGTGGGAGCAAAGTGAATGGGGAAAGGAAAAGGGAAGAGTAAGGCTTGTAGGAGATCCCCAGATTGGGGGTTGAGGGGACCTTGAATCCAGCTCTTCTCCCCTTGACGGCCTTCAGGTGGCACTGTTGGCCCAAGATTGCTTGGCTGGTGTTCAGAACAATAAATGGTTTGAGTTTGATATTCTGCAGTGGTTTAAGGTCAGCCTGTGTTCTTTTAATGGATCTTGAAATGGGCATTAAAACCGCTGTAATTGGGGCTGGAGTGCTGGCTCAGTGGTTTCAGCCTTTGCCTGGCAAGCACGAGGACCCGGGTTCAAACCCCAGCACCACATACATACACAACTAAGTGTTGGAGCAACAAAGGCCATGTGAAAAACTAAATAAAGTTGTTTCTCTCTCTGTTCTTTCACTGTCCCTCTCTCTTAAAAAAAAAAAAAAAAAAAAAAAAAAAAACCTCTGTAATTTAAACACTGAGTTTGTTTTCTTGCAAGCACGATTTTGAAATTTTATCAGATGAATAGCATCCCTGCCCTACACCTCATCTGCCTCTTGGAAGTGTGCCTGTGGGAGCTTCACTTCTGTTCTGGTGGCAGTTCTGTTGGCATTCTTAATTCCTCCCACTTTTGGCATTTTCATATTGTACCGGTTTTGATATATAAATTTGTTCTAAATAAACTGTAATTCACCTTTAAAGTTAATGTGTGAAAATTTTGAAGAGTTCTTTTAACACATTCCTCTTTTATGGTTTATGATATAGTTCTGTGGTTTTTAAAAATAGATTCATGCCTTTTTTCTGATTGGAAATTAGCTCCTTTTTATCCCAGCTGAACTATCCCCTATGTAGCTTTTTAGTCAGCAGAGATTCACACCTCATTATTAAAATGTCATTTAAATTGGAATATTCTGTAAACTGTAACCCACATCTGATCAAGAATACAATGACATTATTATTCCACCAGCAACATTCTTGATTTTTATGTATCTCCTATATACCTTTTTTTTTTTTTTAAGAGAGAGAGGGACAGTGAGAGAATCAATTTCATTTAGTTTTTCATGTGGCTTTCACTGCTCCAACACTTTGTTGTGTACATTGTGCTGGGGTTCGAACCCACAGACTCGCATATGCAAGGCAAGCACTGTAACTGCTGAGCACCCACTCCAGCCCCTCCTATATGCTTTTTGATGTCCTATTTTTTTCCTTCTGGTAATGAGGATTAACCCCTGTGGCACTCTACCATCAAGCCACATCCCCTGTATTTTTATTTTGTGATAGGGTCTCACTAAGCTGCCGAGGCTTGCCTTGAACTTGCCAACCCCCTGCCTCAGCTTCCCAAGTCACTGGAATTACAGTCGTGCACCACCGCACCCAACTTTTATATCTGTTAGTTGTAATTTTTGCATATCATGTTTATCAGGTGTGTCTGTGTGTGTTTTGCTAGAGACTGAAGCCAGGGCCTCACATATATTAGGGAAGATCTATCACTGAACTATGTCCCTACCCTCATGGTCATCATTCTTATACCTATTTCTACAGTCTGTGCCTCTGAGTAAAGTTACTATTTTCAGCTAATAGCTAGTTTTTTTTTTAAGCTAGTTTGCATTAGGACTGATAAGTAACATCACAATTCCCAAGGGCCCTTCTATTCAGGAATAAAATGAATCTTTTGAGCCATTGATCCTTATTGGAGCTGTCAAACTTTTATTTCTGTAAGATTGTTGTCTGTTTTCCCCCAAGTGGCTCTCAGTCTCTAGGCAGAATTCAGTCTAGTAACCTAGAGGCCAAATGACCTCATAACTCATTAGCAGTTCTCAGAGCCATCTGGTGCCCTTGAGGAGAACAGTGTTCAAAGGCCTGATAAAGACAACAGCGTAATTATTTCTCTGCCATGATTATACCTTTAGATGGCAAGCAGTCAGCATATTTATTCTCAGGTTGCTTAGGTGGTTGTTTTCTAAAGATATAATAACAAGGCTATGGTAGAATAACTTGTTTCCCTGTCCTCTTCATCCACCCTGAAAAATAGATAAACTATCAGCAAACACCTACTGAATCACAAAGTAGTTCATTTGTAAAAAGAGCAGTATATCAAGGAAATCATAGTAAGTGAATATGAGATGTTAAAATTCCAAATGAAAAGCATGCAAAGTAAACAGCTGTTTGGATTGTGGCTGCTTCTCAGCGACAAGGCATGTCCGGCCAATGGAGTGATTCATGTGTGACTTGCTGGTGTCTTCATTGTCTAAAGTGTTCACTAGATAATCTCAGTTTCTTACGCTCACCTGTTTTTCTCCTCTTTCTGTAGGGAGTCTCTCCTTACGGCTCAAGGAATGTCTTCACTTTCAGAATATGCTTTGCGCATGACTCGTCTGAGCGCCCGGCTTTTTGGTGAAGTTGCCAGGCCAACTGATTCCAAATCCATGAAAGTAGTGAAACTGTTCAGTGAGCAGCCACTGGCCAAGAGGAAGGAGACTTACGACTGGTATCCAAATCACAACACGTATTTCGCTCTCATGGGCACGCTCCGTTTTCTTGGCCTCTACAGGTAATGACCAAAAAAAACACAAGGTCCTGTGAGAGATGCTCTTAGCAGACTATACAGTTTTGTGATCCATATAAGAGAGCACAGGTAGTACCAAAGGTGCATTTTGTGGGAATGGGCTGCTTTCACAACAGCCATAATGAGCAAACCAAAAGAGAGAAAGTACATGCTTGTTGGCAGGCCATTATGTCTTACACGTGACTAACATTGAATTATAATGAGTTGTAGAGAGATTTTTAGATATTCATCAACCTGAGAGCACTCTAAAAAGGATGCAGAGAAAAACTGGTCCAAATGCTGAGGAAGAACACCCCAGGAGTGCCACGGTTGCCCAGGCAGCAGGTTCTTGATGAACAGTCACTGCCCCACACCTGATCTGCCTCTGAGAGGGTATGTGGGAGCCTCCCTTCTCTGCTGGTGGCAGTTCTGTTGGCATTCTCATTTCCTCCCACTTGCTTCTGACATTTTGTACGCTTTTGATATATTAATTTGATCTAAATAAGCCCTAGTACGCCTTTAAGAATAATGTGTGAACCACACAGGCTCTTAACACCATGCAGTTGTATGTTTGGGTATATCTGGGAAGTGAGTGCTTAGGACTACATCTCTAGAAAGAAAAAAGATCAAATACCTATGTCATCATTTTTTCTTTTTTATAAGGGACAGTGAGAAAAAAATCAATTTTATTTAGTTCTTCATTTGGCTTTCATTGCTCCAACACTTTGTTGTGTATGTGGTGCTAGGATTCGAACCTGGGTCCTCACTCACGCTAGGCAAGCACTGTAACCACTGAACCACCACTCCAGCCCCCTATGTAATCATTTTTCCTTTAATTTTTTTCTTTACCAAACTAATACATGCTTTCATTACAAAGAATTAAAACATTACATAATTATATAGCATTAAAATACATAGTGTCAGGGGCTGGAGCCGTGGCTCAGTGGTTCTAGCACTTGCCTGGCATGTGTGAGGATACGGGTTCAAACCCCAGCACCCCATAGACAAGAAAGTGTCAGAGCAAGGAAAGCCACATGAGAAACTAAATAGAATTGATTCTTTCTCTCTCACTGTCCCTCTCTCTTTATTAAAAAAAAAAAAAATACATAGCATCTTTTTAAAAATAACATGTTTTAGTTGAACTTGAGACAATTCAAAAATTAATTTGAGACCATTCTTTCTTCTAGGATTAAAATTTGTAGTGTAGCATGATATTCATTCCAGAGAACTAAAGGTTGGTACATTCCAACAGGTGTATCTTAAGTTGCACGTCCAGGCACTTAAGATGGAAACTAGGGGAACAGCAGTAAACACAGTGGAATAGATTTTCTTAGTTAATATATTGAAGATTATAGTCCATGATCTATTTTGAATGTCCAGAATTGCTTGGGACTCTCTCCCTTGCCATTAGTCTAAACTCAGAAAATAAAAACTAATCTTTTTATTGTATAAAATAAAATATTGAGAGCCAGATTTTCTGAGTATAAGATTATAATCCATAACAAATCACTTTCAGCAGTTTTAATGTGTTTGTTTCCTGCTGTTCTCCATTTGAAGAACAAACACCTGGCTATCTTTGGCAACAGGGAAAAAATAATTAGCACATTTTCATGTATTTAGTCACTAAGCATAGTAAATGGCACCTCTCATGTAGGTCTCCTGTGACATCAGGCAGGATTAAACGACACAGTCCCTTCAGTAAAGAAAATCTGATTCCAAGGCCTGCAGAATAGGGAGAGAAGCACAGGCCCATAGAAATAATTGATTGAGTTAAAAGGTGCTGGGTTATGTCATCAAGAGAGAAACCTCCCTGCCTTTGTGGAGCTCTTTTTCATCCCAGGGTTGACAGGAATGGGAGAGAAAAAGAAGAAAAGGGAAAAACATAACAAATAAGTAAATTATTTGATGTATTATAAAGTTAAACACACTATTGGCTAAAAGGGCAGAGCAGAGCAGGATCTAGAGGGTTTGCGGCCCTGGTGGGTGAGAAAGACCATGTTATAGCATTAAACAGGACAGTCAGAGTCAGCCCCATTGAGATGAGGTTTAGGCAGAGGCATAACAGTGGTGAGTGAGCCATGAGACCTCAGGAAAGGCTTGCAAGACAAAGATGAGCAGAGCAAAGGCCCTGAGGCAGGAATATACCTGGAATGACCCAGGAGTAGTGCAGGCTAAGGAAATAGTGGGGAGGCAGGAGACAGGTCACAGGAATCTATAGAGCTTTTGCTCAGCATGCTGGTTTGTGAACAACAGTGACATGATCTGACGTGTGTTTTAGAATCGCCTTTGCAGCTCTGTTGAAAACTGTTTGGCATTCATAGCTAATCCTGAAGGTTTGTTGTATACTATCCATCATGTTCATGGAATGAAACGTCATATTCTGTAAAGCCAATCTATTTTAAAATAGCCTAGAGAGTTGAAATTTGGGCCCAGCAAGCCTACACATTTAATTCATATACTATTATTATTCACACTTTACAGGTGAGGAAACTAAGGTGTAGGGAGGTAAGGTCACTTATCCAAAATGGTGCAGCTGTGATTTGAACGCAGGTTCCAGTGAGTTTCACAGCTTACATGTTTAAACGCTATACTCTTCTGTAGGTATTTGGTCTTAAGATGTAAGCATTTTATACAATATAGGCAGTTTTCAATTTCTACACCATCCACATGCATAAATAGGTCTAATTGCCTTGATTTCTATAGTATCATCTTTTGATCTGGCTTCCTTCTGCCTCAGTCTTTCCCAGCAGCCTTTTTGTGTGAGGTATCCACTGCCATTAAAGTCACTTCCTCCAGATCTCTGCCCATTTTAATAAATACTGATTCCTGGGGCAGTCAGGGTCTCCGTAGCTATAGAACCTTACACCTGCTTTCTGCGCCTTTGAGAGTTTAGTAGTAATATAGGGAAATATGAAGTAGTTATTTGTGTATACCATAGGCACATAGGATTACTTGGGCTAGCCCAGGTGGTTAACTGCAGTTTGTGGCATTGCTTCTGTGAGGGGAAACTGACTTATAAATGAATGGAACCAAACTCAATTGTATGTTGGAGACCTCTTATGCTTTTCTGTTTAGCAAACTGAGCATGAGCCCTAAAAAAGTCAAGAGTCAATAACCAGAACAATCTTAAGAAACAGTGATAGATTGATGTAATTTTCCAATATGATAAAAATAACTGGTTGATTATTTTCCTTCATTCAGAGATGAACATCAAGATTTTAAGGATGAACAGAGGCGTCTAAAGAAGCTTCGTGGAAAGGGAAAACCAAGGAAAGGAGAAGGGAAAAGAGCAACAAAAAAGAAATAGTGTTAGCTCATCAAGAGAAAATTTCTTCCTCAGTGACTGCAAGAAGAAAGTAGTGTCTTTCCAAATAGTACAGGAATGTAATCATCCTCAAAGAAGGGTACTTGGGGATTGGAGTGGTGGCTCAGTGGTTATGGCTCTTGCCTGGCATGCGAGAGGACCCAGTACCACATACACAACTAAGTGTCAGAAAAATGAAAAACTAAATAAAAGTTGACACTCTCTCTATCTCATAATCCCTCTATCCCTCCCTCCCCATCCTCTTCCCCCCCTTAAAAAAAAGATACTTGGAGGGACTCAGTCCTTCCTGTGTTGATGTCTAATTCTATTAAATTGTGACTGGCTGCCAGGTGTTGTGGAACATATCTGTAATCCCAGGGTCTTGGGAGGCTGAAGCAGGAGGATCGCAGCAAGTTCCAGGCCAGCCTCAGCAACTGACCAAAACAGTGTCTCAAAATTGTAAAATAGGAATAAAAATAAAGGGCTGGGAATGTAATTTAGTGGTAAGGTACCCTAGTACCAAAAAAAAAAAAAAAAAAAACCATGGAATTGGTTTTTTGAACACATCCTAATTCTGTAAAATTATTTTGTCCTTGGTTTTGTAATCTGAGGTTTCCCTGATTCTCTAATGGAACTAATATGTAAATTATTGTTTAATGACTTGTTTGGGCTGGGGATGGGATATTGAGGGAGTGGAAGAGAAACCTCATAAAATAAGTGCCCTGTAGTTTCCTCATCCCTCCCTCTTGCTTCCCCACTTACCCACCCTGGAACTACTTTCATCCTGACTACTCAGCCTCTGTCTCCACCACCAAGCTCACAAACTTTATATGCATCTCCACCCGCTCCTTTGAGGATTTCTAAGTGGGATAAAACGCCACTCTGGGAAAGGGAATATTAAATCCCTACTACACAAGAGGTACTGGAACCCTGGTAACACAGTCATTAATAAGAGAAGCAGTCCTTAACTCATGAAACTTGGAATTTTGTGAGGAAGACTAAATGAAATCACATACGATTGTAGTAAGTGCTACAAAGGAAAAGGCTGGACTTCTGTGAGGGTGTGAATGGGTAGATGGGTGAATGGATCTAGAGACTGCCAAAGGCCCAAACCTCATTAAAGAGTTTAAAGAAGGCCTTCCTAAAGAAATTAAGTTTACAAGGTGACCAGAAGGAGGTAGTGTGGGTGAATCTAATCTGAGGGGAACCTCCAACTTCCACGATAAGTCCAATTAACTTGGGGCTTAAGTAAAGTGAAACATGGAACCATGGTCTTGCACCAGTATTGGCTTGTTCTGTCATTACACTGCTGTTCTTGATTGTTTGATGATGAACCCCCTCCTAATTGTAAGACCATGTCTATCGAATAAAAAAAAATTAAGTTTAGCCCTGAAGATAAGATTCAGACAAAAAATGAAGAGAAGTGTTTGAAGCAGAAAGAACACTGTAAAACCCTATGGTGAGAAACTGTCTTGTTAAAGATTGAAAACAGATCACGGACTGGTTCATCGTTGCCCATAAGGAAATGGAGGTCAGACCCTAAAGGGCTTTGCAAGTCCTGGGAGAAAGCCTGGATGTGACCAGCTTCAGATCAGCGTGTGAAGACATTATTTCTACTGGAGATGACTACTATATATATTTGGGTAGCTAGCTGCTGACCTTATTGTATCCTAGCACTGAGTATCCAGAAACATTATAACGGCCTCTGATTTTTCCTCCAAGAGTTGTTTTGAACCTTTAGCACCGTCCAGTCAGGTTTTTTAAAGTATTTTTTCTTACTTGTGGAGGTATTCGTGCACACACACATAATTTAGCATCTTAACTATTTTTAAGTGAACAGTGCAGTAGTGTTAACCTGTACACACATTTCTCTAAAGTACTTTTTAACCAGTTTCCGTCTCAGGCAAAGAAAGCAAGTTGCACAGGCAAGAGTACATACAGCAGCCACTCCACCTTTAGTTCTTCCTACAACGCTGAATGACTCCTGGACTAGCAAGACTCCAGTATGTATGTTTAGACAAACACTACTTTTTGAAGATAAATAATGCAGGTGGTATGGGCATAGCTTACAGCCGGTTAAATACCTAAAACTGAGTTACTTGTGTCTGATAGAAGTGAATTCAAACAGAAGGCTGAAAATCCATTTGTTTAAAGCTCTACCAAGCACCTGCCATATGCCCGACACATAATAGTTGTAGAGGATATAGAAACAAACAGATTTGGTCAGAAGACTCTGAATGAGTGTGTTTTGCAGATATGAATATTGGCCAATGCAGCTGAACCAGGTGCTGGTGAATGCTGAGCTGAGGAACAGGATCTCAGCCTGAACCTGATATTCAGGTAAGTGACTTCTGAATTCTGTCAGCTTTTGAAGAAGGCCTGAATGCAAGAGGAATTTAGGAAAATTAGCATGATTATTTTGGAAAGTAACTGTACTAGATGGCAACAGCACACCCAAGTCAAAAAAATTTTAAAAATCAGTGTACTGGTTTGGCTAATGAAAGAGCTTCAGTAAGACTCAGACCCTGAGACTGCAAAGAGCCTCAGCAGTGCTTGATGGGAAAGTCTGTGGATAACCCAGCAGTAAATGAGTGCACCACTGCTCCACACTGAAAATCAGAAATTAAAGCTAAAATTAGCTTGCACGTAAGCTGTACCCTCAAACCAACTGTTCAGTAAATACCACGTGATTCAGCTATAGTGAACTGCAGTGGACAAGATAGGAAGAAAAGGATAACAAGACAACACATTTCGGGACAGCAGTGACTGAGTACAGATGAGGACAAGTACAATCAGAAAAAAATATCAACACCAGGTTTGGACTAGCCAGATGGTTTAGCTGGAGTTCTAGTGAGACTCCAAACTGTGCTTTCCCTCCAGTGTCTAGTTACAGTGTGCATGCGGGATTCTGCCCTTGATTTCAGTGTGGCAGAGTGAAAAGAGGCTGGGTTCTGGATTTTAAAAATCCTGGGCGTATGACATAGTTTACTTACTGGCTGTGTGATCCTACTATTGTTTCTCCGAATCTCTGTAAAATCATGATAATACTTTCTTTCACTGGGTAAACAAGAGGTTAAGGCATTTGTGAAAAAGACTGTGATGTAAAAGTTACTCAAATGTGTTTGTATGGAGTGCTTTGTGTGATTAGTAAGAATTACTGTTTTCCTTGCATATTCTTCCAAGGCAGCATTGACAGATACCTGCTAAAAGTATATAGTTCTTAGTCCTAGGGTATGGCCCAGTGGTAGAGTGCCTAGCATATAAGGCAAGACCTGGGCTCAATACCCAGGACCACCCAAAAAAAATTTTTTAAATGGAAAATATATATAGTTTTGGGAGCTGGAGTAGTGGCTCAGCATTTACAGTACTTGCCTGGCATGTGTGAGGACGGGTTTGAACTCCAGCACCACATACACCATGAAGTATCAGAGCAACAAAAACCAGATGAAAAGCTTAATGAACTTGATTCTCTTTCTCACTGTCCCTCTCTCTTTCTCTTGAAAAAAAAATGTAGTATGATAGGTTGTGGGAGAGAATGAACGTAGGTTGGAGATAATTATTGTTTGTAGAAACTCATTTTTAAAAGCACAACATAAATATAAGCATAATAATGCTTTAATTAATAATACATTTTCAGAGAGAGAACAAAGCAAATTTTTAATTCCACTTTCTTCACCCCATCCCTTCCCCCGCCATTTCCCCAGAGTTCATAAATGCCTCATGTTAGAGATTTATTGCTGAAAACAAACTTCAAGAGCAGTAATCTAAAGCATCTTTTAACCTGCCAACCCTGTTCATGGCCCTTTTTCTTAAATACTCAAGAAATATTGAAATATTTCTTTTAGAAAATATTGAAGTGCTGGAGGTGTAAATCAGTAGTAAAGCATTTGCCTAGCATGTGTGAGGGGGTAAAAATGCAGCCAGCAAGGTGGCACACATGATCCCAGCTGTTCAGGAGGCTAAGGCTGGAAGAGTGGCAAATTCAAGCCCAGCCTGGACAACTTCACAAAACCCTATCTAAAAAGAAAAAATCAGCCAAACGGTGATACATTCAAGAAGGCTTAGATAAAACAGAAACAATAAAACACTAGACACTGAGATAATGGAAAACAGTAAAACATTTATGCTGAACTTAAAGCAGATGCTTTTCAGATGATGCAGGCGGGAAAACGAAGAGAAGTCACGAAACTGGTGTGAGGACTGGCAAAGCAGCTACCCAGACGCAATTTCCTAAGTTACTTGGAGATCTGACAGTGTTCTAGGTTCATGTTAACCTATTCTGTCCTATCGTCCCTGATGTGGAACACCTATAAAAACTTAAGTATAGTATATAATGTAATTATGTAATGCATAATGTAATAAGAATATAATTATGATGTAATAATATATATAAATTCCAGACTATGACTTCCAACCTGCTTTTAATGTACCTGTGTAAATTTTGTTAAAATAGTTGCAGTACTGAGAAGTTGGGGCTTGATGGATTAAAGCAGAATACTAGAGTTAAGATCCTTTTACTAGATTCTAAGACCCTTTTTCATTCAGTTTAAGGAGTGTGTTTTCTGACAGAACAGATTAATTTATAAAGAGCTTTCCGTATTCCTGGTATAGAAGAGTAAGCTACTCCTAAGATGGTCTCAATAAGATTTTAAATTGTTGCTTGGTGCAAAATAATCTTCTCAAGCATCACAAAACTCTTCATTTGCCAACTGAGTTTAGAATAAAAACCACATTCTAAACAGATAACTGAAAGTTTGAAGAGAACACAGGTTAATCTAAAGAGAATTCCAGCCTTAAGTATATCCGTAAGAACTAGCTGGTGCTTTAAGCACTGGACTAGTAACAAACAAGTTAATATAAATATTTAAATTTAAAGCTAATATAAATATAAAGAGGTCAGAGGGAGAAATGTGTTCACATCAACAGGAGTGATTTACCACGCAGGGAAAGTCATGAATGTAAGTATGTTAGACATTGTGCTTTGTAGGCCATATCTTATTTAGTATACCCCCTGCCATGATAAGTGTCCCCATTTTACAGATGAGTCTGAGGCTTAGTTCTTATGCCCAAGATCACACAGCTTCAAGTATCTAGACTGAGCTTTTAAATTCAAGCTGCTGGCTCCAAGGCCAGTATCTTTGATCACCACACTCGTATGTAGGATTTTTCACAAGCATAGAGAAAAGTTTAAAGCAAATGGCATGCCCAAAGATCCACAAGCAACCATAAAATCTCAGGTTAGTGAGAGCTATAATGGACGTAGCCTGGCAACCTTACAATCACAACCATAGTGAACCAATACTGGGCCTTCAAGTTCCCAGTGTCCTTTCATGACCTGATGATGTAGCTCTGAGGATTATATCAATAATTACCATTTGTTGAGTGGTTTACAATTTGCTTGGCACTCATGATCCCTACAGCAGCCCAGTGAGATTAAGTAGTACTCCCCCATTTTATGTATGAACTTGAGTTTTAAACTGTATCAACTCTGATTATGCATTAGAACCACATAGGAGGAGCTGGAAGATCCCTGTTCCTGGTCCCTTTCCAGAACAATTAGAGTTGGGCAGGGTGGGAGAAATATCACAAGCACTGGTATTTTTTAAAAGCTCCTTAGATGGCTCTGAAGTGCAGCCAAGGTTAAGAAACACAGCTGTAAAGCAGTATTTCTCAAACGTAAGTATTCCTCAGTATCATCTTGATGGCATGTTAAACACAGAAGGCTGGGCCGCCCAGGGTGTTTTATTCTCAAGATCTCTGATGCAGCCCAATAATTTGCTTATGTAATAGATTCTCAAGGGTTGCTGATGCTGCTGGTCTGGGGACCTTACTTTGAGGACTGATTTAAAGTAAGTTGGCCAAAATCCTCCAGCAGGTAAATTATTGTGGTCCCTAACTCTAATGAAATTTCCTAGCCATCCTGAAGCCTCTTCCTAAACAAGGAGAAAATCTTTAGAAACTGACAGCAAAATACAAGATGTTGCACTATGGAGAAAGTTTTAGTTAATATGAAAATGTTCGTGAAACTAGCAAGTGTTATAAAAGAAAATTTGAACAGATATCACACACATGAAGGAGAAGATTAAATCTTATAAAGATGATTGCACCTCAGAGCAGGGTGCCCACCCAGGATGCTTGCTGCTGTGAGGAAGGCACCCATCCGCTCCTACAACATCCCCATGGCCAAAGCTGTTGCTGATGCTATTAGAACAAGCCCTGGACTAGGAATTGACAAAATTGTTCCAGATGCAAAAAGCAATATGAACATTATAAATGATGGTGCCACAATTCTGAAACAAATGCAAGCATCACATCTAGCAGCCAGAATGCTGGTGAGCTGCAGAAGGTGTGTTGTACAGGAGAGGGAGACTGGGAATACAGCTCTGTGAAACAGTATACCTAGCACATGCACAGCCCTGTGTTCAACCCCCAGTACCAAAAAGAAGCAGCAGCATCAGGAGATGACACCACTTCACTCGTCATTAAGGCTGGCTCTCTTAGATTCCCATACTAAGCTTCTTCCAAAAGGAATTCTTCTAGAGCTAGGGATATAGCTCAGAAGTAGAGAGCCTGCTTAGCATGCATGAGGACGTGGGTTCAAGCTCCAGTATCAAAAAAAGAAAGGAAGAAAGGGATTCATCTAATTATTTCCAAGTAACCTCAGGAGACTTTGGAAAAAGAGATTGAAATCTTAACTAACACGTCATGACCAATAGAACCCATTGACAAAAACTTGGTTAAATAGAGCAGCTTCCCAGAACTCAAAGGCTGTCACTCAATACTCAAGTCAACTTCCTCTAATGACTATAAATGCAGTGATGAAAGTGACTAACCAAGCCAACCTAGTACAGATAGATGTTAAAGGTACTAAAAAAGTCAAGAAAGTGGTGGGACAACAATTGGTGAAGTGACTGGTTCTCGCCCAAAAGGTGACAAACTCTGGCATAACTAGAGTTGAAAAGGCTCAGGTTGTGCATATTTCTTTTTGTCTGCTCTCAAATAACCAACTAGCAGTTTCTCATTGTTTCCAGATGGCCCAGGTGCTGTGAGAGAAGAGAACCTAAAGCTGGTGCAGCAAGTTTAAAAACTGGAAAATGATGCCCTTCTCATACAGGGCACTAAGAGATGCTCCTGGTGATCCTGCATTACACTTCCCAAACAAAATGGAGACACCATGGTGGTTTAAGGGCACTGAGAAAGAAGACGTTGAATTCACTTGTGAAATAACTGGAAGCCGGTCACTCATATTGACCAGTTCATGCTGGCATGCTGTGTTCTGCTGTATGGGCTGAAGAGGTCAATTTCAATGGTTCTGGCAAAGAAAGTGCTCAGGATTACAGGCTGTGCAAGCCCTGGGAAAAGTCACAGTTGCTCATGGTTCTAACAAATTTATAATGAAGAACTGAGCCCTCCACTAATGGTGCCCTATGTGTTATGTGCTATTTAGTGAAGAGAGACCCAACTGCAGGAAGCAGTGCTCCAGAAAAAGAGGTGACCCTGTGGTTAACTGAATATTCTGAAGCATTGAGTGGTTTGGGATCCTACGGTGTTCATGTGTTTCAGATGCTATGCAGGTCATTCCATCCACACTAGATGAAATTGCTGGCCTGGTCCCCATTTCCACAGTAACAGAACTAAAAACTCAGCATGTCCGACAGGGAAGAAACCACTGCATTACTCTTTTTTTTTTTTTTAAGAGAGAGGGACAGTGAGAGAGAGAGAAAGACAGAATCAATTTTATTTAGTTTTTCATGGACTTTCGTTGCTCGGACACTTTATTGTGTACATGGTGCTGGGGTTTGAACCCACGCACTCGCGCATGCAAGGCAAGCGCAGTAACCTCCGAGCCACTGCTCCAGCCCCATGCATTACTCTTAAAGGTAGTCTTTCCAACAATTTGGAGAAACTGGTTGTCAGTCTTTTGTTGATTTCAGTCAGGGGAGCAAGCACTCTACCACTGAGCAACAGTGCTTTGACCCTAGCAAATGAAATGGGAGCATTTTGAAAACTAATGGTGCAGTACACACTTGCTAATCTGGATAGTACTCGATGGCTGGTACCATTATGTGCTCTAGTAGTGTGACTGAAGCGGAAGAAGAGTCCTTATTTGGAAGACTCTTTCTTCTATAATTTCCTGATTGTAGTCTTTAAGGTGGCATTTGCTTGAATTTTTATTGCCATGATTTAGAGGAAGTCAATTAAATGTATTAATAAAATATTTTAAAGATACTATTTAATTTATATAATTTTATCAATATTTCAATAGACACTTTCAGAGTGTGGTAAAATGGTTCAAATTTTCAAAATCCATTTGGAAAAATACAAAAGAACAAAATTCTAAAACTCAAGAATAATGTGGGTCCCCTATCAGATTTGAAAACATTATAAAATTAAAATTGATTTTCAAAATACCGATATCAGTGGTCCTGAAGAGAGATTTATATACCCATGTTCACAGCAGTGTTATTCACAATAGATAAAAGATTGAAGCAACTCAAGTGCCCAATAATGGATGAATACGTAGGTAAAATATGGTATAAACATATCAGGGAATATTATTCAGCCTTAAAAAAGATGGCAATTCTGATATATTCTACAATGTGGATGAACCTTGAGAACATAACACTAGATATAAATAAGTCCATCATGAAAATGAAAACACTTTATGATTCCATTTATATGAAATACCTAAAGTCCTCAAATTCACAGAAAAAATGTAGAATGGTAGCTGGGCACAATGGGACATACTTGTAATCTCAGCAGATGGGGAGGCTGAGGCAGGAGGATTGCAAAGATTGCAAATTCAAAGCCAGCCTCAGCCACTTAGCAAGGCCTTAAGCAACTTAGCAAGACCCCCTGTCTAAAATAATTAAAAATTAAAAACTGTGCTGGGGGCATAGTTATGCACACCTGGGTTTAATCCCCAGTACAAAAAAAACAAAATATAGAATGGTGGTTGCCAGGTGTCAAAATGGGGAGAATGAGGAGTTCAATGGATACAGAGTTTAGCTTCATAATATAAACACAGTTGAGTGGATTGGTTACCTGACAATGTGGATGATTTTTATCCTACTGATAATATGCTTTAAAATGGTTAAGATGGTAAATTTTGTGTATTTTACAATATTTTGTGGGGGGAGCTGGAGTGGTGGCTTGGCAGTTACGGCGCTTGCTCAGCATGAGCATGAACAAGTACACAGGTTCAAATCCCAGCATCCACGTACACAACTAAGTGTCAGAGCAATGAAGGCCATGTGAAAAACTCAATAAAAATTTATTCTCTCTCTCTCTCTCTCACTGTCCTCTCTTTAAAAAAAAATTGGATATCAACATTGATGCAAGAAGGTATCATTGGGAAAAATATAACAAAAATAGTTTCTACAATGAATAAAAATTAATGTGCCATAAAGGATGCTTCAAAAATTAGGTAATTGGTGGCACTGGAACAATTCATTGGCAATTGGATAGGAATGAAAAAGCAATCTTGATCATTACCTCATACCGAATTTTAGAAATACCCAGCATGCGATAAAATAAACCCATGGGTTTGAGGTGGGTGAGCAAGACAGACTTTATTCCCATGGAAGGGTGCTCTCCCAAAGGGGATCTGGAAGTACACACATGCACACCATGAATCTGTGGATATTTATCCCCAGCCTGATGTAATGCTGTCCTTCACTCTGATTGGAGGAGCTCAGGGGTACAATCTAAGTGACTGGCTAATCTGGAAAAAGAGGTCACAGGAAGGAGGTAGACAGTTACGGAAAGAAGACATCATGGATGCATTTTTAAATCCCAGGAGCTTCATGATTCCCTGACTTAACATGGCTTCAAACTTAAGTTAGAGTGGGCATACTATATTGTATTATAGGCTTAGCTTTGACAGAAAAGCAAAACATAAATCTCACACCATACACCAAATAAATTTTGGATGGGTCAATAATCATTAAAAATGGAAACTAATTTTAACTCTAGTTAAACTACTTCTTTAACTTCAAAATAACAACAAAATAAATGCCCAAAGAAAAAGGCAAAAAGATTCAAAATAGGCTCTTGGGAAGGTGGCAGAATAGGAAGCACCAGGAATTTGTCTCTCAATCTAGCGGACAGTTGGCAGAATCTGGAGTCTACTGAAGGCTTGAAATGTCCAAGGGAAGGTTTAGATGGCAAACTACAGCTAATCTGGATCAATTTCAGCTCTTAGTACAGTAGCAGGTAACCATCCCCTACCACACCCCCAACACCTGGCAGGCAGCTGTGCACGTGTTCCTAGAAAACCTACGCACTAAGTGCAGGAACCAGCGTGTTCAAAAGGATCCTGTCCTCCAAATATCTGTGCTCCAATCACTGACTTTTGCCTCTGATCACAACGGTATAGTCAAGAAGTGGGTGGCCATGGTTGCTGCACTTAGCCCATTGTTACAAGCTCCTCCCCCTAGCTAAACTTCCAAGGGATTTAAAGGCCTTTTCATTCCTCCTTCATTTTTCTCATTTTCCCCTTTTGAAATTTAGTCGTCATTAAAGACAATCACATTCAAAAGTAACTGCATATACAAGGAAAATTGGAAAGTGAACACACATGCCCAGGGAAAGGCACAGGGTGAGATGTAAATAGATTAAAATTTCCAAATAAAAGACATAGATTAGTAGATAAAAATTCATGATCTAACTACGTGCTATGTGGAAAAGTCCACTGGGGATCCAAAAATACTAGTAGATAAAAGATGGAATAAGATATTTGATGCAAATAGTAACTAAAAGAATATGAACCTGCTACCTAGAACCTTATTCACAGTCAGCATCACCGAAGTTCCACTGAATGAATGGAATATCCAACTCACTTGTGTCGGAAAATAAATGATGTGTATTTTTTCTCAGTACACTAGAAAAAAGAAGCAAGAATAAAAGAGAAAGGGAGAAAGAAAGGAGTAGCAGGAATAAAGAAGAAACATGAATGAAAATTGACTTGAATTGACAATAGAATTTAGTAAAACTGGAAAATTGTTCATGGCTAAAACAGGATTAAGTCAAGTTCAAGGCCAGCCTGGGAAACTTAGCAATACTGTATCTCAAAATAAAATAAAAATGATAATATGGTTTTAAGCACAGTATCATATTAAAATGGTACTGGATTAAAGTCCAGTGATTAAAATAAATAGCCTCAAGTTCACACTATATAAATAAATAAATTGGGAAGAGGTGACAACTTTACAGAAGAATTCTAATTTAAAATGTAAAGACTGAGAGAAATAGAAAGTTATCTTGAGAACACAGTAATAATTGCTAACAGATGTTAAAATTTGTGGGCAAAAAGTTAAAGAGAACTTGAATATTTGTATGCTCTCAAAGTATTTCCCCAAATAAATATTAGCAAAGAGAAACATCGTAACTTTATGTGGAGAAACAAAGCAGACACCACCAAGCAAGCAATCCAAGAGGTGTGCGTGTTCCTATGCTCATAAGGTAAAGGTGCCTGGGGGTTACTTTGGTGATCATTCTACTCATGTATATGCCCCTCACCTCTTGCAATCTCCCTTTATCAGCAGGAAAGTCTCATTATTTTCAGAAGAGTGTGACCTGCTTTGCCTGGGTTTTGCTGGCATTTCTGCTGACCACACTGTCTCAGAAGACTGAGCAGGTCATCTCACTGCCATAGCCTCGATGCTGGGGAACTTTGGAACTCCTAATATGACTTTAACCCCATAAGACTGACAGCTGGCTTTATCTCCTTGAGAGGTGTTTATCCTCTAGTCCTAAGGGGGTACTGTTTTTCTTGGGGATTCCTGACTGAGTCAACATGAACATGATTTGTCAGACCCATGAGATATTTATAGAAACTATGAATTTGATACCAATATTTAAAATTAAGGGACCTTACATAAAATCCAGATATCTTACCTCTATTTTTAAAAGACAAAACAGAAGTCATGGGAACACTGGGTCCACACAGCTGCCTTCTGGGGGGAATTTGAGCTTTCCAGTCCTTCCAGGACAGAGAAGCCAGAGGTCATCTCCATTTATTATTGGGGTCTTTCCCTGACTGCTTCTGTCATTTTTGGCAACTGCTAGACCTTCCTGTAGACTTTCCAGTCTTTAGAATTATCTTAGGACCTCACTGAAGCAGCCAAGTCCATGTGACAGTCCAGGCCTGAGGTGACCCTAGGATAGGTACTGTCTGTCCCTAATCTGTTGGTGTCAAAGGAGCAGGCTCATGAACTGCTAATCTGAAGCCCTCAATACCACCAAAGCAAGATAGGAAAACATGTTCTGAGGATGGGACAGGAGGTCTAGATGGTTTCTGCTCTGTTCTCAGCTCTTCTTCTCTAAGGAGTTAGACATCTCATTTCCTCTTTTTTGTTCCCCAGCGTTTTGAGACAGTGAGGTAAAAAATGGAACAATGGGATCCAGTGTACTTTTCATGGAGGAAATGGACATGTTTGAGGGATGGGGCCGAGGTGCAAGGAGAAAGGGATTGTGTGTCTCAGGACATGGCGGTCAGGGAATAGAAGCCCGTGGACCTCCTGCCTGTGGTGGAAATACGAATTTTGCCTGCTCCGGTAGCAAATCCAGGTCGGATGGCTGGCTGTGGACACAAGTTCTAACCAAGAATGTCATCGCTCTGGTCAGCAACAGTAGAACCCAGCCAGCCAGGTGGGTGGCCACCCAACAGGGGGGACTGGTCTGACAAGTGGTGCGCCCTAAATGAGTAAGCAGGGGCTGAGTCAGTCTGGGTCTCCAACCCAGCTTGACAGGTCAGCCAGAGAAAATCAGTGGGACAGACTCATGGAGAGCCAGGCCCTCAGGGAGAAGGTAACGGTATTGGAGGCAAGAAACTAGCAGCAGAGTGACCCCCAGAAGTCACTGTTGGGCAGGGACCCCTAGGTGAACCAGGACTTGGCTGATGCTGAGGCCAACAGCAGCGCCCTTGCTGTCTTTCACAGGCACTGAAATTCTGGGTGGAGAGGTGAGATGGAGTTGAAAAATAAAGGTAACAACCAAAAGTGAACATCAAAAGTACATTCGAGGGGCTAGAGTGGTGGCTCGGCGGTTACAGTGCTTGGCACGAGCAAAGACCCCAGCACCGTGTACACAAGGAAGTGCTGGAACACTGAAAGCCAAGTGAAAAACTAAATAAAATTGATTCTCTCTTTCTCTCTCTCTCTCTCTCTCTCTCTCTCATTCTCTCTCTCTTTAAAAAAAAGTAGATATGACATATTTAAGTAAAGAAAATGAAAGATGAAACCATACAAATTTAATTGATACATTATCCCCCCTTATACTCGGGGGATCCATTCCAAGGCCCCCATGGATGCCCAAAAGCATGGACAGTATCAGACTTGATATAGACCACATTTTTTCTTCTACTTAATACCTATGATAAAATTTAATCTATAAACTAGGTACAGTAAGAGCTTAACAATAATAAAGTAATAAAACAAATACATGTATTAACATGTTGTTTTAAACTTATGAATTTTTCATTTCTGGAATTTTCCTGTAGGCTCCGTTTGAACGCAGGCAACTGAAAGCATGAAAAGCAAAACTGTGGAAAAGGAAAGACTACTGTACCCGACTTTTTGGAAATACACTGGAGAGAAGGCTGTGCCTAGCCCTGAGTTACTGCATTTTGTAAAGGAGTAGTTCACCATGAGTTGCTCCATTCCGAGTGCAAGTGCAAAGGTAGAATGACTCTTCACCCTCTTTGTACAAGTAAACACCCACCATCTGCCCAGAATGACCATTAGGCACAAATTCATGAAGTTTACTTGCGTCAACTTATCACACTAAATCAGGAGCACTGGGACACATGAACATCCCAAGTCATATCAGAGACACGAGACACAGAGCTTATCGACCTCACCAGACATAAACCCCTCACCTAAGATCCATAAAAGAAGGGGTCCCCCCGGATCAGGCAATGGCACTCTGACCATCACCTGGCCTCTCCTCACCACTCTTGCCCAAGAGGATCACCAGGGCAATTAACCTCTCTTTCTGTACCTAGGCTTCAGCTCAGTGCAACTTCTGCCTGTGCAGGCAATACACAGCCTGTTCCACCTCAGGTTGACACTGAAACTGCCCACTGTCTGGACCCCTTGCCTGGACAGTTCTGTGAAACTGGTTCTTTAAAACCCTTATCTGACCACCTACTGTGACTCCTCATTCACATCTGAAGGGTCTTATAACCCTTCAGCCACCTGTAACTCTTAGTCTTTCTGTGACCTATATGTATATCATTGTGCAATGCATGTGTGACTTGAGTGTGGAAGGTATATATTCTAAGACTAGAATGGAATAAAAGAATTTGTGATTGCCTGCCTTATGACTATCGGATGGTCCACAAGTACTGAAAGTAGTGAAGCTTGGGAATTTGTTATTATTCAATTAATTCTGACACTATGGAAAAACACAACTGTGTTTTGTCTATGTCTAGCATATCTTACTCATGACATATGCCTATTTTGCAAAAATTGAGGCTTGTCTATCTGTATTTTCCTTTCTCTGGACCTCTTCTCTTCTTTGTGCTTAGCTCTTGGTAGGAGACCTATAAGGCCATGTGGTCCCCTGAATTCCCAAGATGGCGAACTTTCCCCTTCTCTTCCACACCTGCCGGTTCCCGCTGGCGCCAAAACCCATCCAGTCAGCACCCGCCACCCCAGCCCAGGTACCCGGCATCCAAAACTGCCCAATGAGTTCTTACCCCGTCACATACACCAGTCCATAAGCTCATCCTAGGCCCTATAAAGGTGTGTTCAGTTACTGAATAAAGTGGAACTTCTCCAGTGAGCTGGCAGTGCGGTGTCGTCCCTGTTCTTTCAAGACCAGTAGCAACAACAACAGGACTTTTTTTCCTACTGGCAGGAGACCTCTACTGATTCATTTGTCCAAAGTACCTTGTCCGCGTGGCTCTATTAAGGGCATGGCACTCTGAGGAGGGGCTCAACCCACCTCCATCAGCATCAGAGCCAGGGGCTTCCCTGAGTCAGCATTCCCTGCAAGCTCTTTCTAAAGCATGACAATCTTGTTTTTGGGAATTCTAGTGGGATCACAACAGAGATATCATCAGGTGCAAGAAGCTTCCTTAGTGAGCCACAAGACACGAGTGTCCAGGGGACATGGGCTCTGATCTTGTGCTGGGAACGTATCAAAGATGTCTTGAATCCACTTCACATTGTGGATCAGTCTCCTCAGCCTGATTTTATCATTCTCTCCAACAAGCTCAAACATCGTCTGGTTCTATGCTTGGTGAGTCCCTGATGCTAACAACTGCTTATCATTCCAGTATGATCTCTGCAATGGTCTGTGTGGGGCATGCTTAGCACCCAATGATGCCTGGTGCTAAATTCCAGCCATGTGGTGTACTCCAGATCAACTGTGAAAGGCATAAACTTCATTAGGGAAAGGAAAGCATGAACAGAAGCACCCTTCCTATGAAAATAATCACTTGATCTTCTTCCTCCTTCATTAGTCTTATAGTCTCTCCACTACATTTCACAAACAGCAGGGAAGATGAAAGAGAAGGAGGGCTTAGGGATCTCATTTGGAGATCACACTTGTCTCTAGCACAGCAGGCGGGGCCCTCCAGCTTGTCTCTGACCACAGTTCTGTTTACCATGTCAACAAACCCTCAGTGCCAGCTCCCCAAGAGGGCAAGGTAACCAGGAGAGGCAGGGAAAATAGGAGTAAGTGGAAATTAGTCCAGACTAATTATCAACTATGACCACCCAAAAACGTCATTTATTACCAAATGTTCTGCAAAGAACACGTATAGTTTCTATGGTAAAAAGAAGTTATTCTTTTTAGAAAGAGCAATGTGATTAATTCAAATTAGAGCATCTCAAGTGCTGTAGCTATTTTCTCACTAAAAATTAAAATTAAGGGCTGGAGTGGTGGTTCAGTGGTACAGAGTTCGCCTGGCCTGTATGAGGACCCAGGCTCTAACTCCAGCACTACACACACAACAAAAACCAGATAGAAAATGAAATAAAATTGATATTAAAACAAGAAAGAAAGTATCATTAAAATAACTCAAAATAGCGATCTGGGTTGTTTAGAAATTTCTAAGTGTTATTCTCAAGGAACTCCAACCAGTTTAAAATCTTGTGACATCCCATGTGTCCTACTTTCCTTCTCACTTCCCACCACAGCCCTCAGACTAAGAATTTCAGCACTGTCCAGCTACTTGGATCCAGGAACTGGCTTAGCCAATCTAAATCTTTCCCTTACCTTCCCTACACTCCCAGCTCCCATATCACCTGGACAGATGACCTCCAGGATGACTTACTCTATTTACATCCCTGGCTGGTTCAGGTACAATGCAGAATCTGTTTCTTTCTTTAAAAAAAAAAAAAAAAGATGTATATTCCAGTTATGCTTTTTTTTTTTAAGAGAGAAGGAGAGAGAGAGAGAGAGAGAGAAGAGAAAGAATCAATTTTTGTTGAGTTTTTCACATGGCTCTCGTTGCTCTGACACTTAGTTGCATACTAAGTGAGTGCTGGGGTTTGAACCCCAGTACTTGCGCATGCCAGCAAGCATGGTAACTGCCGAGCCAGCACTCCAGCCCCCCAGAATCTGTTTCTGAAATGCTATATTCTCAAAAGGAGACCTTCAGTTCTGGCATGGTGGTGCATGCCTATAATCCCAGTGGTTCCGGAGGCTGAGGCAGGAGGATCCCAAGTTCAAAACTAACCTCAGCATCTTGGTGAGGCTCTAAGCAACTAGTGAGACCCTGTCTCAAAATAAAAAATAAAAAGAGCTGGGGATGCAGCTCAGTGGTTAAGCATCCCTGGATTCAATCTCTAGTACCAAAAAAAAAAAAGAGAGAGAGAGACAGAGAGAGATCTTCAAATACTTTTTTTAAAATTAATATCCTCACAGTAAAAAACAAATTTGCACTCTCCATCTTGCTCTTAGGTTATGCCAGCTAGCAGGCCCGGCTGAAATAACAGTTGAATAATAACAGTGCTTAGAACCTTTCTATTCCAAGTGTGGTCTGTGGAAACCCTAGGAGCTTCTTGGAAATATAGAATTACAGGCCTACCCCAGGCCTTCAGAATCAGAATCCACATAGTAAGGAGACCCTCAGATGGTTTGTATGCACATGAAAATGTGAGACTACTGGCCTAGGATTTATATTAACCCTCAGAGTTCTTGGAGGGCACAAGTGTCCCAAGGATCCAAATGCAGCCTTTCTGGTTTTACTCATGCAATTCATCATTCTCTCTACCTGGAAATGTTCCTTATGTTTCATCAGCCTGCTCAACTCCTACTCATACCTCCGTGCCCAGTCCAAAGATCACATCCCCATTGAAACCCTCCTGATACATTGCATCAAAATTAATTATTCTCACTTCTCTCCCTTAATATTTTACATATATATCCAGTATATAAAAAAGAGGGAGTAATCCTAGCCCAGTATTATACAGTCTTTTTTTTTTAAGAGAAAGAGAGAATCAATTTTATTTATTTTTTCATCTGGCCTTTATTTCTCCAACACTTAATTGTGTATGCAGTGCTGGGGTTCAAACTCAGGTCCTTGTGCATGCCAGGCATGTGCTTCAACCACTGAGCCACACTCCAGCCCCTACAGTCTTCATATCTATTATTATACTCATGAAAGTGTGAGTTATTCAAGGACAAAGAGCATGCCTGTTCATTTATGTCCCTAGCATGTAGCTCAGGATTTAGAAGAGAAATTTCAATAAATGTGACATGACCAGTACCTGTGAATTTTTCCTTACGTTATTTTAGAGTCACATAATAGTGAATCTTTAGCCACCTGAAGATTTTCACATTTTAACCTTTTATCCTTTAAAAACTATTATATTTATATATTTTTTTTCTTTTTTAAAGAGAGAGGGACAGTGAGAGAGAGAGAATCAATTTTATTTAGTTTTTCATGTGGCTTTCATTGCTCCGACACTTCATTGCATATGTGGTGCTGGGGTTCGAACCCATATCCTTGCACATGCCAGGCAAGAATCGTTACCTGATGAGCCACTGCTCCAGCCCTTTTTATATATATTTTAATTGACACAAAATTTTACATAGCATGGGGTACCATGTGATGTTTTGATACATGTATACATTATCTAATGTTCAAATCAAAGTACGGTTATTTATTTATTTTTAATTTTGGAGACGGGATCTTGCTATGTTTTCCAGGCCGGTATTGAACTCCTACACCTAAGTGATCCTCCTGCATCAGCTTCCCAAGTGCTGGGACTACAGGTGTGTGCCACTGTAGCCAACTTCAGATCCAGCATATCCTAGTTTACAGTAAAGATTCAAAACACTTCCATTGGCCTGGAAACAAACTCAGAGCCTGTCTGATTGAGAAAACCTTTTCTGCCCCTCCCCTTGCACACACACCCTCTTCCAAAGTACAACATCTTCTCTGCAGATGAAAAGCTGGCTGACAAAGCAGACATGTTTTAGGGAGAACGGTGGGTGGTATAAAAAGACTGTTATTATTTTTACTCATTTACATTAAACCTCTCTTCCTAGCTCCAATATTTTCTCACAGATATAGAGCTGATGCTATTGAATCAGTTGTGAATCAGACAAGAAAACAGCAGAGAGAAGCAACTAAAATAGAAGCTGAGTAGTGACCCAAGAGCCACAATAATGAATAGCTGTATTCTTAAAGTAAACACACGAGAAAACATGCAAGTAATTAAGGGCACTCAGCAGGGTTGGCATAACCCCCAGCTCAACAACGAACTCTTGAGAGACCGCAGTCATGCACCAGCTTGCGAGAGAGAACACAGCCAGAGAAGTGCTCATTAATATACAAAGGAGGCGATCACCGCTCTGTGATGGTCAGCAGAACACAGCTGTAAGTAGCTTGTGGGTCAATGGCCCAAAATCGGTCTTAGTCACAGTTCACACATTCTGAGCATACGGTTCTGGCAGGCTAATGAAGGGAAGCTATTTAGGTGGATTTCTGCTTTCTAAAGTGGCCCTCGCTATATTTATCAATAGGTTAAATGTGAATATCCTATGACTTAGGAATTTCGCATTTCTAAACATAGAAATAGTTACAAACACACAAAAATATCAATTGCTGGGATTTTAAAATTTTTTTCTTTTTTTATTGGTTCTTCAGCTGTTTTTTTAAATAGAAAAATGAAACAATTTACATGTTCATCAAAAGGAAAATTATTAAATAAGTTTTACCCTAGATATAATACAACAAGCTTAAAAAATACAGATATGTGTGTACATGTACTGACATAAGACAATGTCAACAATACAGCATTTAAAAAGTCATGTAGGGGCTGGAGCGGTTGCTTGCCTGCACAGGTACCCATGTTTGAACCCCAGCACCATGTACATAACTACGTGTGGAGCAATGAAAACCTAAATAAAATTGATTCTCTCTCTCTCTCTCTCTCTCTCTCTCACTGTCCCTCTCTCTTAAAAAAAAAAAAGTCATGTAGCAGGATATTCTATTGTAGAAGTTAAGTATAAACGTACTAAAAATTACGTACAGGAAAATATATGCACAGAGAGAGATACACACAAACACATATTTGCATACGCATAGCAAAAATTTAGAAGACTACTTGCTAAACTGTTCAACCTGATATGAGAAATGAGCAAAACAATTTGAAATCACTTTCTCTTTTATAAGAGTTATACTTTTATGTTGAGTTTTGTAAATTTTTATTTTGACAAAGTTTGAGATTTACACTGTTGTGAAAATAGAGCAATTACTTTATGTCCCCCTACCCCAACCAGACTCCCCAGGTGTTAAAATTTCTCCCCTGCTCTCTTCATGACCTCTCTCTAATCTCTTCTGGTGTGTGCTGGGAAGGTGTGTGTGTAAATTGGTGAGTTGCAGATGTTATTGTCCTTTACCTCTAGGTATTTCAGCAAGCATTCAATAAACATATTCTGTGATAAACCACAGCACAATTACCAAAATCAGGATAATCAAGAAATTAACATTGATAAAATACTATTAGCTAATCTAAAAATCATGTTTAACCCAGGCAAGATAGCGCATGCCTGTAATCGCAACTACTTGGATTACTGAGGCAAGAGGATCACAAAGTTCAAAGCCAGCCTCAACTACTTAGCAAAACTCGGCCTCAAAATAAAAAATAAAAAGGTCTGGGGGAGTAGCTCAGTGATATAGTATCCCAGGGGGTTCTATCCCCAGTATCATGAAACAAATTAAATTTTACCAATTGCCACAATACTGACTTCTATAAGAAAATAGAAGTCCAGACAATGAACTGGATTCAGTTGCATTATCTCCTTAATCTCCTTAAATTAGAAAACAGTTTTTCCTTGTTTTCAGGACCTTGACATTTCTGATCAATATGGTCCAGTCATTCTGAAGAATGTTCCTCATTTTGGGTTTGTCATTCAGATTACCAGTTTGGGCAGCAATATCCCTGAAACGATGATATGTTCTCACTGCTTCTGATCAGGAGACGGGGGATGTGTAATTTCATCCATATGTAAAGTACTCAGAACTGTTCCTTGCATATAGTAAATATAACATAAGTGTTAGCTGCTATCACTAATTTTATTTCCCTGCCATTAAAAATGAGGTGAAAAAGAGCTAGACATGGTGGAGCATGCCTGTAATCTCAGCAGTTTAGGAGGCTGAGATAGGAGGATCACAAGGTTGAGGCCAGTCTCAGTAATTTAGCAAGGCCCTAAGCAACTTAGCAAGATCCTGTCTCAAAATAAAAAATTAAAAAGAAAAAAAAAAGGCCTGGGAATGTAGCTCGGTGGTAAATGACCCCTGGGTTAAATCTCCAGTACCCACCCCCCAATTGAGGTGGAAAACAGTGTGATCTTAGAAATATTGAAAAACTTAACAGTGTTTACTTTCTCTCTGGTGATACCATTATAAATTACCTTAATATTCTTCATATTTCTTCGAGTTGTCTAAGTTTTCTATAACCATCATGAATTACTTATTTCATTAAAATTGTTTTAATAATAATAAATAAGCAGTCTGGAGAAGTGACTTGGTGGTAGAATGCTTGCCTGGTATACACAAGGTGCTGGGTTCAATCCCTAGCACCATATACACAATTAAATAAATAAAGGAAAAAAAAGATGGAAAAAATCAACTCTCTCTCTCCTTAAAAAAAAGGAAGAAGATTATGTAAGTGCTATGGAGCAATTGAAAAAAGTGGATTTTTCCATCCCAAGGACACAGATGCAAAAATCAATTGTCAGTGTCTCAGGACTTCAGATTCAATGGCACTGACTTGGTGATTAACAGATTACAATTTATTTACCTATGTAGTTACTTCCTTATTAAATATACATTTCAGAGGCTTATTTGAGACTATCATATTTATTGTCACTTTTCAATTTCACTCAAAAAAAAACTGAAATTTGGGCTGGAGCGGTGGCTCAGCAGTTAAGGCGCTGCTTAGCATACACAAGGACCTGGGTTCAAACCCCAGCACCACATACACAGCTAAGTGTTGGCGCAATGAAGGCCAGATTAAAAACTAAATAAAGTTGTTTCTCTCTTTCTCTCACTCGCTCGCTAAAAAAAAAAAAAAAGAAAAAAAGAAAAAGAAAAACCTGAAATTTTATGTTTTCCTGTAATTACGTTGCAAGCCACCAGGTGGCAGTAGTGCCTCAGTCACAGCTGATTTGTTCGCTTAGTAAGAATTTTACTACAAGAGGGTGTTTAGGCTGTTCTAGGGAATGTGGCTCAGTGGAGGACTTCCCTAGCATGTGTGAGATCCTGGATTTGATCCCCAGAACTGCAAGAGTAGGGGTGATTATATGCTTTTATTCTTCACAATACATTAATTTTTTATCAAAACATTTGGAATTAATCGATATGGTAGATATGTCTTATAAAACATAAATTTTATTTAAAATAAAATTTAAACAGAAAACAAAAAAAATAAAGATGAAAAAAAGAGAAACAACTTAGTATAAAGTCAGAGTGTGTCCTAATGATGCTAGTAAGGCCATTAGAGCTACTTAAAAGAATGCACTGCTTTGTCTTTCTAGTACTCCTATAGCTAGGGGGTTCTGGGCTGCTTCCCACGCCTTTTTTTTTTTTTTTTAAAAGAGGGACAGTGAGAGAGAGAGTGAGAGGGAGAGACTATCAATTTTATTATTAGCTTTTCATGTGGCTTTCATTCCTTGACACTTCGTTGGGGTTCAAACCTGTATCTTTGCATATGCCAGGCAAGCACCATAACCACTGAGGAATTGTTCCAGCTGCCCTCCCCCACGGTCTCTTGAAATGCCATTTTCATATGATTAAAGAGAGCAAGAGGGGCTGGAGCAGTGGTTACAGCACTTGCCTTGCGTGCAAGAGAACATGGGTTCAAACCCCAGCACCACATACACAACGAAGGGTCAGAGCAATGAAAGCCACATGAAAAACTAAATAAAGCTATGCTCGTTAGGCTCCTCCTAATTGCAGGGTTTTTAAAAATCCAAGTTTTAAAGCCAGAGGGCTTAAGGACTTAGCCAGAGCCCCCAAGTTACAGCTGACAAAATTGGCATGTCAAAAGCTAGATTTTTGCTCAAGACCCCTTGAAGATGCAAAACTAGACCCAAGTTATGTAGGACTCTTGACAAACGAGCTCAAATGGCACACGTGTCAACTTGTGAAATCTGTGGTCACTTCATCAGACCAGGCTCACAAGGCCAGTTCTTTACAAATCAAGTGGTTCCTCTTAGTCATGATGCTTGCAGTTCAGATAGGTTAAAGAACAAAGCCTACTTAGACTTTAGGCTATTTCCAAAGGAAAGTGATTATGAAGACATTTGCTATAATTTCAACTAAAAACTAAACACTTGCTGAATGTATAACCAGTGCAAACATTTAAATAATTTGCGATGTCAAGATAAAAGTAAGCAGGCTGGCTTTGTAGGCTTCACAACTACACAGCTCACTTTCTGTGCCCCAAGATTTGAGGTTTCCATTTAGTGAGTTACTGGGAAGACCTTCCCATACAATTTTCCTCCTTCCTTCCTTCCTTCCTTTCTTCCTTTTTCTCTCTCTCTGTTGCTGGGGATTAGAGTCAGGGTCCTCACTCACTCATGCTAGACAAGTACTCTTTCAGCCCTCTTCCAGTTTTTAAGTTCCTTTTGAAAATAACCAATCATACATTCTTCAAACCACAGCTATCTTACATCGTCATTCTTTTTTTTTTTTTTAATCAATTTTATTTTTTTTTTGTCTGGTTTTTGTTTTTCTGACACTTAGTTGTATATGTGGTTCTGGAGATAGAACCTGGGCCCTCATGAATGTCACTGTATCTCTGAGCCACCACTCCAGCCTCATCATCGTTCTTTAGATGCATGGTTGCTACAGATTTCTTCTAGACTCTCAGAAAAAGGAGGGGGAAGGAGAGGGGACGGAAGGAGGAGGGAGGGAGGGTAATGGAGAACTTGAGTGTGAAAATTCCTCTCTCCAGGAGGAACTTTCAGGAGTAGGATTCTCCAGCCCTCCTCCCTATCACCTCCAACTCTCTATGATCAGCAATTCATCCCCAGTAATGAATGTTTTGTTCGAATGCTTCTATTGGAATATGCAGTCCAACTGGTTCCTAGCAGAAGACAGCTTTAACTTCTTAATGAATCATTATCTTTGCTTTCTTCCAGTTGATGGTGATATACTCGGACTTGGGGGTGGGTTATCTTTGTGTTCTGCATTTAAAATAGTTTATGTAGGGGCTGGAGTGGTGACTCAGTGGTTACAGCGAACCCCAACACCACATACACAACTAAGTGTCAGAGAAAAGAAAGTCATATGAAAAACTAAATTAAAATTGATTCTCTCTCTCTCTGTCTCTCTCTCTCTCTCCCTCTTTAAAAAAAAAAAAGTTTATGTATACAGAAGGAAAGAAAATAAAAAGAAGCCAGGTGAGGTGGGCATGCCTGTAGTTCCTGTGACTTGGGAGGTCAAGAGACCAAGGCAGAGGATTCCAAGTTCAAGACCAGCCTTAGCAACTTAGCAAGGCCCTAAATAATTTTGCAAGACTCTGTCTAAAAAATTTTTTAAAGGTGGGGGGGGGCAGGGCTGAGGATGTGGCTTAGTAGTAAAGCACCTCTGGGTTCAATCCCCAGTACCAAAAACAAATAAATAGGAAAAAAGAAAATTTCATTGAATCTCAAAACTGGAGATGAATTTCTATGGCTAAAAATAATAAAAAGGGAACTGAGGGTAGAGCTGAGTGGTAAAGCACGTGTTCAGTAAGCACAAGACCCTGGGGTTGATCCCCTAACACCACAAATAATAAAACAAAAGAGCTTGGGTGTAGCATGCTTGGATCTCTGGGTTGATCCTCAGCACTGCAAAAAGAGAAAGAAAACAAAAAAAAAAGATTGAAAAGTTGAACAGTTGAACTGCATCAAATGTTCAAATTTCTATGCACCAAAAAGATTATATATATATATATATATATATATATATATATATATATATATATATATGTGTGTATGTAATCATTAGAGGGAAATACTAAAACATTAGAGAAGAAGTGAGTTTATACTAATGGGTCAGATAAGAAACAACTCAAGATTTTCATTAGACAATGGATAAAGATATGAATAGACAATGCACATGCAACTGAATAAACATTTGGTAAAATGACCCAGCTTCAGTTTGTTTAAAGAGGTTTTTAAATGCTGGGTGTGATGGCATGCACTGGTAATCCCAGTGACTCAGGAGGCTGAGGCAGGAGGGTCACAAGTTCAAAGCCAGCCTCAGCAACTTAGCAAGACCCTGCCTCAAAATTAAAAAATAAAATAAAAGGACTGCGGGTGTGGCTAGTACCAGTACCACAAAAACAAAACAAAGCAATGCGGCATTTTTCATTTAAGTGAAAAATTATTAACTTATCATCTAATAATAGAGCTCTGTTTAGGCAAATTCCATACCTACAACATTAATTGCCCATGTAAAATGATAGTTTACAAATTTTTTTTTAAATAAGAAAAGTGCCTATCCTATACTATTAACTATAAAAAGCAGGGCATAACCTTTTTTTTTTATATTCATGGGAAAAAAGACTGGAAGGGAGAACAACTTCCAAAGGTTGGTAGCAGTCATGATTGGGAAGTGGAATTGCAATTCGTTTTATTTCTGCTTTTTGTGCTTTTCTTCACTTTACAATCTTCTTATATCCAGAATGTATTACCTTTTCAATCAGAAAAAAGAAGAAACAAAAGGAGAAAAGAACAAGAAAACAACAAGATAACAAAATTACTTTGATTTCCCCATCTTCCTGGGGAAAAAAGTTCTTACGAAGACCCTACAAAGCCATCCTGCAGGTAGTGCTCCTTAGCCTGCTGTTTACAGAGAGGAGTTGGTTTATTGCAATATTAATGTGGTAAATTGAGAAATGCCCTAGTTCCTGCCACATGACTTTATAGGGTGCTGAGCTCTCTGCAATAACATGCATAATAATCTTTTTAGCAATCCCTGCAATTAGGGGGTTGCCGAACTGGAATTGTTACCTTGAGACAGGTACACACACATATGCATGCAAACACAATAGTAGAAATGTAGAACCAACTACCCCCTTGAAGGAAAACATCATAATTAGCTCTTCTTTAGATGGGACGATATTCAACAACTTGAGTATAAACAGATTTGGTACTTTCTTTTTCTTCAGAAAAATGCAGATTACTAATTTCCACCACACATTAGTCAGAAGTCGGATAGACGATACTATCTCCACAGTATCATAGGGCTTGGGACAAACTAAATTGGTGACTAGTAGGATATGGACCCACTCAACTTAGGAGTTGAATAATCAGTGAAGGAAGTTCTCAAGAGGCACCGTGAGAACCAGTTTTCTCAAGCAGAATTTAATTACACGTGTACAATTATCAAAACATTTATAGAGAATGCTAATCTTACACCCACTGCTAGTTTTCTGTTAAGCCGATTTCCTTTAAGTGACTTGTTTCCATCAGTGTGAGTGTGTGTGTGTGAGAGAGAGAGAGAGAGAGAGCGAGTTGAAATTACTATTTCTGCTTATTGTTAGCAATATGACTTCTCCCCTTGCTTGTAAAGCCAAATATTTTCTCTCTCATGAGATTAAAGCAGGACTACGTTTCAGAGAGCACCCAGTACGAGTCCAGCTTTTGTTTGAAATACAAGAAGCCCCCGTTTCCAAAGTTACACAGTTAATTAGTGGTAGTGGTTTTATGGGAACCCAGTTATATTCCATTGCTCCATTGCCTTAGCAGTGTGGTATCCTTGGATAATTTTCACCCCTACCACGATTTATGTGTATAAAGACACACTATTTAGATTGTGTCTTTGCATACCAAGAAAAATAGACAATTAAGACAAACAGACAATTCTGTATGGGGGAAAAATCACCACTTCTGATGCAAAGCATCTCGTTCTGTGATGACCATCTTAGGCTGATTTAAAGATGATTCCTGCACCAAAGATCACAGTCCACACAAATTAGGAAGTCACACCCAAGGCTGGATCAGGAAAGAAAAGGAGCCATGACCAGGCGAATGAGCATCAAGAAGAATCAAATGATCTGGGGGAAGGATGAGAGGAGGTGCCAAGATTGGAGCAGGCAGATGTCAGGCATTCTGTATTGGTCCAATGTATTATTTGGAAATAGGGCTGTGGGTCTTTAGAAGAACCACAGGAAGAAAGTGAATGAGCACCAGTAAGCCTATTTAGTACATGCATGCACGCACACACTCTTACACACACACACACACACACACACACACATCAAGGCACCTCTGCCTTACAGCAGTACTGAAGGGCAGACACACCCTCTGCACCCTCTGGCCTCTTTCCTTTCAACATGCAAGTTTTCTTCCCTGCTCTGATCTGAGTAACTTTTACTTGACCCCTAACACTTAATTCAAGCAACACTCCTCCAAGATGCTTTATTTGAACTCTCCCATTCCCTCTGCCCTCACCCAGACTAGTTTATGTACTCTTCCTTTAGCTCCCACAACATACATGTGTCCTACAAAAGGGCTTTTCAAACTGCATGGCAATTGTGCATTCACTGGTTGGTCTCTCTTAAAGAACTGTTGGAGAGGCAGGGACCTTGTCTTCCCCCTTTATGTCCCAGGATGGAACACTGGGCCTTTCACAGACTGTTGAGTAAATGAATCCACTCATTCAACACATGACCACTGAGCACCTGCCCTGTGCTAGGCTCTTGGGGACACAGCAGAGGCAGCATACAAATGGTCCCTGCCCTCATGAGTCATGTATTCTGCTAAGAGACCTTGATACTCCAAAAGCTTCTCCAAAGAAATTATAGTTAACACGACAGACAGATATCAGATCAGTCTGACAGAGTATATAAATAAATTCCTCTTCCACAGACCCAAGGAGAAACCTTGCTATAATTTGGGTTTACTTGGAGGAGATAGATTTTATAAGGAGTGCTGACAGAGAGATAACACAGATAAGCTGCCCTGAGGCTGGCTGTTAATCTTCAACAGCAACACCCCAAAGACTGCCATCATATTCACAGAGTAGAACAAAAACAGTCACACTGTCAAACCTCATTTCTTGAATACTGCGTCTTGTTTGTGTTTTGTTTTGTTTGTTTTGTTTCTGCAGTGCTGGGGGATTGAGCCCAGAGCCCTGTGCATGCTAGGTAAATACTCTCACTGAGCTACATCCCCAACCCTGAATTCTACTAATTTTAAATTTGCAAATCACTCACTTAGAAACCTGGCTGACATTGCTCTCTACTTCAACATTGCATTTAGAGAATTCAGTTTCCAGAGAAAATCAATAATAACAATGAACCCTTTAATATCTCTTCAAAGTTTATAAGCTTTTAATAAATATGCTTGGGGGGGATGCTGGGGATTGAAGCCACAGCCTCGTGCATGCTATGCATGAGGTCTACCACTGAGCTCCACCCCCAACCCCTAGTCTTTCATATGCATTACTTTATTTAATAGTAAGACTACAACCATGGCCACCTTCAAGATCTTGAGAGCTTTAGCTATTCTTAATAGGATGTATTAAAGAAGGTGAAGGGGAATGAGTTGTGTCCTTCTTATAGTTTGGATGCTTGCTGAATGTTCCCCAAAGGCCATGTGCTAAAGACTTGTTTCCAGGGTGGCACTATTGGGAGATGGTAGAACCTTTAAGAGGTAGGGCTTATAAGGAGGTCTTGAGATCACTGGGACTATGCTCCCAAAGAGGACTGTGGGACTCCCAGCTCCTTCCTTGCTTTCTCAGCCCAAACCAACAAAACCAATTGATCATGGACTAGAACTTCCAAAACTGTGAGCCAAAATAAACCTTTTGTCTTCATAAGTTAATTACCTCAGGTATTTTATTATAGTAAAGGAAAGAAGACTAACACAGCCCTACCCAAACTGAGTGAACTGGTCATCATTCAGGTAGGAATATTCTTCAAGCAATGATTCAGGTATTGATTGACTCCATCATTATACCATTTCCAAGAATCCCAAGAGTTCCAGTTTAAAGTATTATGTTTTTTCAAAAATGCAGATTCCTGCCTTTAACAATACAGGAATCATGCCTGTAATCCAAGTGGCTCAGGATCACAAGTTCAAAGCCAGCCTCAGGAACTTAAGACCCTAAGCAACTTAGTGAGAGCCTGTCTCAAAACAAAGAATAGGGCTCTGTCCCCTTCCCCTACCCTGGGGTAGTCTGCTCTTTTCCCTATGCTTTACTTTCTATAAAATAAAATCCATCTATGCTTGAAAAAAAAAAACAAAGAATAAAAAAAGGTATGGGGATGTGGCCCAGTGGTAAGTGCCCCTGGGTTCAATCCCCAATGCCAACACACACACACACACACACACACACTCTCTCTCTCTCTCTCTCTCTCCTCTCATGCACACACATACAGGAATCTTAATTAACTACTTACCTTCTCTCACCAGCTTCTTTGTTATAAGGGTAGGAGAATGTTACAATGGAATTTTCAGCCAAGACCTCAAGGCTATAGATATCGGATACCAAAATGAGTGTTAAAATAGACCATCCTAAAGGATATTTAAAAATAAGTAAGGTGCCTATTAAAACCCTTTTACCTACGTTGAGAGCACGAAGAGCAAACCATTAAAAAAGAATTTGTAGCAAACTGTACCTGCATAAAAGCATGTGGAAGTGTCTCTCCCCCATCTCACGGGAGCAGTGGAGGAGCCTCGTCTCTTTATATCCAGTGAGGAAAGACGACATAGTGTGGACTGGTGTCTGACTTCCTCCTGGGAAACCCTCAGCAGAGGAGGGCTGGTATTACACCCAAAGATGGTCAGAGTGGAGAGGAGATGGCCTATGCTCCCAGACTGATTCAGAGCAAAGGATACTTGAGTTCAAGACTCACTACAGGGCTGGAATGATGGCTCAGCAGTTGGAGCACCTGCCAGCATATGTAGGGACCCAGGTTCAAACCCCAGCACCAGGTACACAACTAAGTGTCAGAGAAACAAAAATCAGATGATTAAATAAATTTGATTCTATTTCTCTTTTTCTCATGTTCTATTAAAAAAAAAAAAAAAGGCTCACTACAGCCTCAGTAGAAAAATCAGCCTGGCATCATTTTAAATCCTTCCCTTGGGGCTGGAGCTCAGCAGTTACAGCACTTGCGTGGCATGCACAAGTACACAAGTTCAAAGCCCAGCACCACACACACAACAAAGCACTGGAGCAACGAAAGCTGCATGAAAAAAAAAACTGGGTAAAAATTGATTCTCTCTTCCTCTCTCTCTCTCTCCCTCCCTCCCTCTCTCTCTCTCTTTTTTTTTTTTTAAAGAGAGAGGGACAGTGAGAGAGACAGAGAAAGAGAGAAACAACTTTATTTAGTTTTTCACATGGCTTTAGTTGCTCTAACGCTTAGTTGTGTACGTGGTGCTGGGGTTTGACCCGGGTCCTCGTCCTTGCCAGGCAAGCGCCGAAACCACTGAGCCACCACTCCAGCCCCTCCCTCTCTCTCTTAAAAAAATTCAAAAAAACAAAACATCCTTCCCTAGAAACCCCCAAGAAGGAAAGAAGGGACATCAGAAAGCAAGGTCTATACAGAGGCAAACCTTGGAAAGACCAGAGAGGAAGCTAGCCAAACTGTGGAACACACTTCTCTCACAGAACCGGAAATGCAACACAATGTGCCCAGGGAAAGCCTCTGGAGATCCCACCAAGAAGAGTCCTGTGGGAGGAAGATCGGCTTTAAACACCTGCCAGGCCCAGATTGGAAAGTCACCTTCCAAGTCTACTCAAAAATAGGAACTTTCCTATGTTACCATGCCATGCCATATTGCATCTGCCAGGAGAAATTGGTGCAGCCATATATACACTCAGCGAAAAACCCTTCCATATTTTAGACAAGTTGAAAAGTTAATGAAGACTCTACAATCAAAAACCATAATTACATACGAAGCCATGGGTAGCCCTGTCTGTTTACAAACACCGTGAACCCTCATGCATGCAGCAAGTGGCACAATGCCTGGTGAACCCTGGGCTGACGGGAAACACTGTGCCCACTGCATAACAACTCAATCATGACACAAAAACACAATGGTCTTTATTTACATTTTGTTATTCTGTTCATCCAGATTTCTGCATAAATTTAGACTTTTAAAATATGCATTATTATTTGATTCCTATGCCCCCTTAAATTTTGCTCTGAGGTGAGTGCCTCACTCTCCAACCCTACTTTCCTGCTGTTTTCCTTCTTTATCTATCACCTCTGCCATCAGATAACCCAGAAACCTTGGTCAGCAAGATGGAGGATGGAGGTGGGGAGAACAGAGGTGAAGAAAGCTTTCTCCTACCCATGACATTCTTCACTGATAGAAAGGGGAAGATGGGGAGGAAAAAATAAAGATGCCTTCTCTGGTTCCACCCCGTGAGATTTGCTTGCTCAATGTATTGGTTATATACACATCACACAAATGCCTGACGCTGGGACTTTAATTGTGGATGGATAGATAAAGAACCTACATGATTTTTATAGCTCCAATCTGGAATATCTCCCTAAGGCTCATGTGTTGAAGGCCTGGTCTCCAGTGGCGGTGCTACTGGGTAGTGGTGGAAACTATAGGAGATGGGGCCTAACTGGAGAAAGCAGGTCACTAGGGCATGTCCTGAGAGATATCTTATCCCCAGCCCCTTCCTTGCACTCTCTCTGCTTCCCAGCTACCACGAAATGAGCAGCTCTTCTCCTCCAAATGCTCCCTGCCATAATGTTCTGCCTTTCCAAAGGCCCCAAAACCAGGGCCAACCGACCACAGACTGAAGCCTCTGAAACATGACTCAAGTAAATCTTTCCTCCTTCAAGTTGATTTTCTCAGCTATTTTGTCACAGCAACAGAAAGGTAACATATGATGTGGGGTAAGAATTTGAGATTCAAGGTCAAAGACCATCGGCTCCTCTATTCATAAGCTGGGAAAATACTCTGGTAGCCTCAGTACTTCATCTATAAATTCAGGGAATATTATTATACACTCCCAATATGCTAAGAGGACAAAATTAAATATTTTGGAGGAGACATGCACAACCAATTGCCATATGTACAATAAGCCATAGATAGGGTAGAGAGATGTGCAGAATTCTGACCCCAGAGAGAAAGAGAAAGCTGCTGACCCAGCTAGGGAGCTTAGGAGGGTGTGGGCTGAGCTAACCTGGGTAGAAAGAGCACAGACAGGTTACACGAAGCTGCAGAAGAACCCTCAGCCAGAGAGCACCGCGTATGTAAAGGCAGGTGGAGAGCACAACTAAATAATCAAACTAATGGGAGCGGCGGGCAGAAGGGCGCTGCCAGCGGCTGGAAGGAAGGGAAAGGAGGAGATGCTGGGCAAGGGACGCAAAGCTTCAGTTACGCAGGACGAACACCTGCGGAGACCTAACGGGCAGCAGTGTGATTGCAGTCAATAATACTGTACCACAGACTTGGAACTTGCTAAGAGAGTAGATCTCAAGTGGTCTTACCACACACTGGAAGAAAGCAGTAAACATGTGATGTGACATATACGTTAATTAGCTTCAGTGTGCTGATTGTTTCACCACGCTCACGCGTGTCAAAACGTCAAGTCGAAGCATATGTGGTGTCATTGGCCTATAATCCCAGCTCCCAGGCTGTAGCAAGAGGATCACTAGAGCTCAAGAGTTTGAGGCCAGTTTGGGCATCATAGTGAGACCCACCTCAAAGCATAAAAATAAAAATAAAAACTTCAAAATCGAAACAGTACAGAAGGGGCTGGAGTGGTGGCTCGGTGGTTACGGCTCTTGCCTGGCATGTGCCAGTACCCGGGTTCAAACCCCAGCATCCACGTACACAGCTAAGTGTCAGAGCAACAAAAACCATGTGAAAAACTCAATAAAAATGAATTCTCTTTCTCTCTCTCTCTCTCTCTCTGTCCTTCTCTCTTTAAAAAAAATAACAGTACAGAAAACCCACATGAAGTTTTACACCTTAAATATATGCAATTTTTATTTGTCAACTAGACTTGGATTAAGGTGTGGAGGGAATGAAGCACGGAGGACTGCCGTAGTCACGTGACTGGTTTGAGTACACAGTCAATGAGATGCTATAATTAAACACCGTACACACAGAAAGGTGCTCTAAGGAGTTAACATTGATCCCTCATGGTGCTATCCTTGCTGTTGTTCCATCTTCACTCAGGCCAAGACTTGGGGCTTCCAAGGACAATGGTGCTGGCAAAACACACAGGCTTGTATCTCTTAGGGGAATAAACTTGAAGTCCTCTTCAAATCTCTCTCTTCCCAGGAAAAGACTGTATCAGTCAGCGTTGTGTTGCTATGACCAAAATACCTTAAAAGTTTATTTTGGCTCATGGTTTTTTTGTTGGCTGATGCTGTTGTTTTTGTTCTGTTCTGTTTTGTTTGTTCTGTACCAGGAATTAACCCTGGGGACAGTTAACCACTAAACCACATTCCCAGCCCTTTTTATATTTTATTTTGAGACAGGATCTCACTAAGTTGCTAACTTAGGGCCTAAGTTGCTGAGGCTCACTTTGAATTTGTGATCCTCCTGCCTCAGCCTCCAGAGTTGCTGGGAATACAGGCATGTGCCACTGCACCCAGCTGGCTCGTGGTTTTAGAGGTCTCAGTCCATGGACCACCGACTCCATTGCTCTGGGCCCAAGGTGAGGCATAGCATCATGGTGGAAGACTGAGGAAGAGGAAAGCTGATCTGCAAATGGTGGCCAGGAATCAGAAAAAGAGAGGAAGTGGCCTCAAGAAAGACTCACCCCTTCCAGTCCCGACCCACCGGTCTACTGTTACCACTCAAGCAGTCCATTCAAACTCAGCCTGACTGATTGGGTTGCAGCTCTCTCTATCTAATTGCTTCACTTCTGAATATCCCTTCATTAGCACAGTAACTTTTGTGGGACACCTCATCTCCAAACCATAACAAAGACACACAAAGCATCAGGGTTCTTAGGGTCCAAGCTGCCACTGGCATGGAAGGAGTAGTTAAAGAAAAGAGAGATAAAGCCCAGCAGGTAAGACATATTAATTAGCATGAAGTATCTAAATATGGCTTTCTCTTGTGAACATATTTCAGCCTGTGCAAAACCTTCCTTTTCTGATGACAACCTGAATCATATAGTGTCACACATCACCTGTAAAACTGGCTGACACATCACCCATTAAACTGGCTGACACGACATGTGGCTATGACCTGCCCAAGGTGACAGTGATCCATAGGGTATACCCAGAGGTCATGATGTTTGGCATTGTTCTCATGGGATGTTCTCTCATCCCCCCACCATGCAACTGTCTAGAAATGAAGGATGGGCCCAGGAAAATACCTCAGTACAATTTCTAGTAGGTCAGCATCATGAAACCTTGCTCTCATGGAAACAATCACGCTTTTCCAGTTAATCACAGCATCTTATCTGTTTTCTCTTGCCATAACAGAATACCTGAGATGGTTATTTGTAAAGAATGGAGGGTTATTTGGGCTCAGGGTTCTGGAGGCTGGAAAGTCAAGAGCACGGCACTGACATCTACTCCACTTCTTATGAGGACCATGTGTTGTTTCAACCGATGACAAAAAGCAAAAGGGCAAGCAGGCACATGTTGAAGAGGAAATACGCGTCATAAAAAACAGCTCTCAAGCTAATAACCCCGTCCTGCAAGAGTAAGAAGTCAGGTGCTCCTGAAAGACAGCACTGATTCCTTTATGAAGATGAAGTCCTCCGACATGAACACCTTTTAAAGCTACCATCGCCTCTCAACACTGTTACATTGAGAACCAAGCCTCAACATGTTTTTGTTGGTTTTGTTTTGTTTTGTTTTGTTTTTTAAAGAGCGAGAAAGAGATAATCAATTTTATTCATTTTTTTGTCTGGCCTTTGTTTCTCAGGCACTTAGTTGCATATGTGGTGCTGGGGTACAAACCTGGGTCCTCACACATGCCAAGCAAGTGCTCCAACCACTGAACCACCACTCCAGCACCTCAACATGCATTTTTTGATGAGGACAAACCACATTCAAAATAGTCCCACACAAGAACATAATGTAATAACAAATTCCACCATTATGTGTAATTATAATGCCCCAAAAATATGGAAAAAGAAGAAAACATAGGTTCCTGATATTGAATGTGGCAATGATTTCTTGAATATGATGCCAAAAGTACTGATGAGAAAAGTAAAAATAAATAAATTGGACTGCATCAAGATTAAAAATTTCTGTATATCAAAGAACACAATCAGCAGAGTAAAAAGTCAATCTATTAAATGTGAGAAAATATTTGCAAGTCATATATCTGATAAAAAATCAATTCCTAGAATATAAAAAGAATTTCTACAATTAAAAAACACAATGATTAAAAAATGAGCAAATGGGGTTGGGGATTTAGCTCAGTGGCAGAGCCCTTGCCTAGCATGCATGAGGCTCCAAGTTTGGTCCTCAGCCTTGAAAAAAAAATGAGCAAAGGTCTTGAACAGATATTTTTCCAAAGAAAAAAGCAAATGACAAGAGGCTTGATGTTAGTAAATCATTAGGCAAATCAAAACAATACTGGGATTATCACCTCATATCCATTAACACAACTACTATTAGAAAAGTCAGAAAATAATAACTATCGATAACAATGTGGAGAAATTGGAATCCTTGTGTACAATTACTGGTGGGAACATAAAATTGATCCAGCTGCTATGGAAACAGTGAGGTGGTTGTTTAAAAAATTAATACAGAACTGTCATATCCTCCACAATTCCACTTCCAACTATGTACCCAAAAGACTTGAAAGCAGTGTGTTGAGATGTTTGTATGCTCACGTTCACAGCAGCATTTGTCACATCAAAAAAGGTTGATGCAGGGCTGGAGCAGTGGCTCAGCGGTTACGATGCTTGCTCTGCATGCACGAGTACGCGAGGTCAAACCCCAGCACCACATACACAGCGAAGTCTCGGAGCAACAAAGGCCACATGAAAAACTGAATAAAAATTATTTCTCTCTTTCTCTTTCTCACTGTCCCTCTCTCTTTAAAAAAAGGAAAAGGAAAAAAAGGTTGATGAAAACCAAATGTCCACTGATGGATGAATGGATAAACAAAATATGGTAATTACATACAATGGAATATTTTTTCTTTTTATGATTTAGTAATTGTCTTGGTTGGTTGGTTGGTTTGAGACAGGGTCTCACTATATTGCCCAGGCTGGCACAGAACTCTGGGCTTGAGCAATTATCCTACTTCAGACTCCCAAGGAGTTGGGATTAGCTGAATATACCACTATGCCAGCAATGGGATGTTTTTCAGGCTTAAAAAGGAAGGAAATTCTGACACATGCAACATAGATGAATCTTGAGGACATTGTGCTAAGGGAATGAGCCAGTTAGAAAAGACAAATACTGCGGCTGTAGTGGTGGCTTTGTGGTAGAAGCACGTACCTGGCATCCACAAGGGTTCGAAGCCCTGTACCACATACACAGCTAAGTACTGGAAAAACAAAAGCCAGATGGAAAAATAAATAAAATTGATTCTCTCTTTCTCTCTCATTCTCTGCAAGATGAGAAGAGTTCTGGAGATTGATTGCACAACAATATGAATGTACTTAACACAACTGAACTGTACATTGTAAAATGATTAAGATGGTGTATTTTGCCACAATTTTTAAAATAATTAAAAAACAAGGAAGACAAACCATGTAGAAAAAAATTAGGTTCACTAAAAGAATGAAAACAGAGTCTGTAATTTACAAAGCAACAGAGGATAAAGAAAGGATGTAGGAAATTTTAACAATCTGAAAGACAAGAAAAATAAGAAAAATGGTTGTAAGTAGCAAATACAAAATAATTGGGAGAAAAGAAGTCTACAAAAGTATAAACCGTGTTATACGGACTATGAGCAAAACTTTTACAATTTTCCATTTGAATTATCCTAACTTTGCAAACTGACATTTTCTATGCACAACTTTTTTTTTCCTGCCAGTTCTAGGGATAGAACCCAGGGCCTCATTCATGCTAGGTAAATGATCTACCACTGAACTACCCCAGCCCAATGTATAATAAACTTTTAAAAACATTTCTAATTGTATGATTTTTTGTAGTTTTTGATGACAGAAGTGGGATCCAACATAGATCCTTGACAAGCCCTAAAATCAGTAATCAAGGTGCTGATACCCACAGAGCCCACTGCATTCACTACTTTCTTGGAATTATGGGTAAGCTCTAGGATAAGTCTCTCAGATCTGAGAACTGGCCTCTATGTTTTGAGCTCTTCAACTTTATTATACATACCCGTGTTTATGTTTCTTGGTAAGCTACAATTTCCTATTAAACAAGGAGCACAAGGAGTCCATACTTCCCTGAGTTCCAGAATAGTAGTCCTGTTGGCTAGACTAACTATAGCTGGCTTGGCATGTGAGGAAAACCAAAGGCAAAGATGGGCTACGCTTGATCTAACAGAATAGGGTCTTATGTCTTTCGGGAAAACTGAATAAACTTTACAGCAGTAATTTGGAATTATAGAGGTCACTCTGAGGAATCATCTACTTGGCCAAAATAATTCATCTTAGAAGAGTCCTTGAAGAAAGATGATCCTAAATGCCTCAAAAACAATGGAATGAATTCTTTGCTTGGTATGTAAAGGTTTCCAAAAGACAGAATTACTTGCTGTGCCTGCAACTAAAACTGAGTTACTCCATTCTATAAAGTAGTGGTTTGCCATTAATTACTCCATTTTGAGTACAAATGCCAAGACAGAATGATGCTTATACCTTCTTTGTATAAGTAAACAGCCACCATAAGGCACAAATTGACAATTTATGCCAACTTATCAAATTAAATCAAGAGTATCTAAACACATGGACATCCCAAATCATGCCAAGAACACCAGACGCAGGAGCTTATCAGCCTCATCCCCTTATCTAAGACCCATAATAAGAGGAGCTCCCCAAGACTAGACATGGTGGCATCCTGACCCCATCATCTGATCACTTGTCTTAAGACTTGCCTAGGAAAATCATCATAGCAATTAACTGTTTCTTTTCTGGGACTTTGGCTCAGTGCAGTTTTTCCTCCCTGTGACAATAAAGCACATCCCACTCCAAGATGACACTTCAAACTGACACTCTGAAACTGCCCATCATCTGGACCCTTTGCCTTGACAACTCTGCAAAGCTGGTTCACTAAAACCCTTGTCTGACCACCTACACTGAGTTTTGACTCTGCATTCATTCATCTCTCTCTCTCTCTCTCTGTCCCTATGCTCTGAGCACAACATCCTGTAATTCTGCAGCCACCTTAACACTTAGTCTTTGTGTGACCTATATATATATCATTGTGTGAAGCATGATGTATGACTTGAGTGTTATAGATGTTAGAAATTAAGGTTGGAATGGAACAAAAGAACTTGTGATTGCTTGGCTTTATGACTATCAGGTGATCCATGGATATACCATTGAAAGTGGTATGGTTTCAGAATGTATTGTTATTCAATGAATTCTGACATTGTGGAAAGACACAAATATATTTGGTCTATGATAATGGCATAGCTGGCTGTAATAGCAGTCATTTGGGTGAGGCTCAAGGAAACATTTAGGGTGAAGAAAATATTTTTATCTTTATTGTGGAGATATACATGTGTATAAATTCATCAAAGCATATTCAAGTATATGCATTTATTATATGTGAATTTATCTCAGTAAAGTTGATGTCAAAATATCCAATGATAACAAACAACAAAAAGACTCAGACACTTGAACTTTAGTCCTTCCTACTCTAAAAGGACTCGAGTCCCTAAAGCAACTGTCCATGAGTGAGAAAAGAAAAAGACTATTTGGAAATAAACTATCCACTCAGATGGGCTCTGAAAACATTTGACACCTGTGGAAATCCCTGTGGTTACTTGCCTAAAATTCAGTCTTCAGCTTCTATAACATTGAACCTGATAATAGGCAAATATACCCCAAAACTCCTTTTTAAAAAACACTCGAATCCTTTCTTTGTGCCTTTGAGATATAAATTTTCTACCATTTTTTTCTTCCAGGACGAGAGTCACTCTTTGAAATGTAAACCTCAGGAAGATAACTCATCGGAACTGAGGGGTATTTGGGAGGTTGTGGGGGTGGGGCTATTTAGAAACCAATTGCCAAATTGAAAAAGAAATTTAAATCTTTCCCACAAATATTGGTATAAAAAGCTTTGACTGTCTCTGCAAGTAACATTAACTGCCAGAAACAATTTGAATCCAGCTATTCTTTCATAAACTTGTAAGTGTGGTATTACTGTACCTGGCACATGGATAAAATTTTAGAATAAAAGTCATAAGATCTCTATTTTCATGTGTCTATATGCTTATATCTGCCTATATACACCTATGTTATATATGTGTGATATTTTCCTACCTCAGGAAAACATTGTCAACACATTGTTAACCCTAAAAAAACAGAAATAAAATTTTGCCTCCCCTCAATGCTGAATGAATTCTTAAAAAAAATCATGTTATGTGCATAAATATACCACAGGGAATGTTACCTTTATGCATAAGTTAAAAGAACCAATCAAACATAAATAAATAGATGAGTGAAAGGAAGTCTAGTAAAGGAAGGAGAATGGGAGAGGGGAGGAAGGATGGGAGGGAAAGGGTGAGAGAAAAGGGAGGGATCATGAACTGAAATCAAATTCCATACATGTATGAGTTTGTCGAGATGAACCCAACTACTATGTATAATAATTATAAAGCTCTAATTTAAAAAAGAATATACATTAGTAGGAATAAAATATTTTCTGAGTTTCAATACCATCAATATGTAGACTTTTTAAAACATTGTCATATGAATTATGTTCACATAAATAAAAAGAAATAACTCTGGAAATCTAAAAAAAATTGCCTTCCCTTCAGATTCTTCTTAAGTTAATAAAGATATTTAGTTCTATTAATAAGTTCTTTTTGCCAGAGTGATAATTTATACCAAGAGGAAACCTATATCTGTATAAGTATAAAATAATATATTCATAAGATTTACTAGTCTGCTCAGAATGCTGAAGTGACAGTCCACAATTATACATTTCCTAGTTTTTCTCTGTAAAATAAATGCCACTGATAGTTAAAAAGTTATAATCAATATATAATACTGAACATTACAGTAGTGAAAGGAAATATATATGAAAATATGCAAAGAAAAATGAGATGTTTTTGGTTTTTAATTTCGAGAGGATTGTGTTTTGTTGCTTTTTTGTTTTGTTTTGTTTGTATATAATGATGGGATTTATTGTCACATATTCATACATACATACAATACAACAATAGAATTTGGCCAACATCCCAAACCAGCACTCCCCCACCTCCCTATGTTGTTGTTTTGTTTTGTTTAAAGAGAGAGAAGGACAGTGAGAGAGAGAGAGAGAGAGAGAGAGAGAAAATAAATTTTATTTAGAGTTTCAACTGGTTTTCATTATTCTGACAATTAACTGTATGTGTGGTGCTGGGGTTCAAACCCAGGTCCTCAGGCATGCCAGGCAGGTGCCAAAACCACTGAGCCACCACTCCAGCCCCTGTTGTTGTTGTGTTTGTTTTTTTTTAAGAGAGAGGGACAGGGCTGGAGCGGTGGCTCAGCGGTTTCGGCGCTTGCCTGACAAGCATGAGGACCCGGGTTCAAACCCCAGCACCACGTACACAACTGAGTGTTGGAGCAACTAAGGCCAGAGAGAGGGAGTGAGAGAGACAGAGAAAGAGAAAACTTTATTTAGTTTTTCACATGGCCTTAGTTGCTCCAACACTCAGTTGTGTATGTGGTGCTGGCGTTTGAACCCGGGTCCTCGTGCTTGCCAGGCAAGCGCCCAAACCGCTGAGCCACCGCTCCAGCCCATGTTGTTTGTTTTTTAAGACAAGGTTTCACTGAGTTACCCAGGTTGGCCTTGGATGCCTGATCCTCCTGCTTACCCTGCTTATCCTGCTTACCCGGATTACACCCTGGGCACTCTGTTACTGAGCTGCATTCCTAGACTTTTTGTAAACTTTATTTTTTATTTTAAGACAGGGTCCCACTAAGTTGTTCAGGCTGGCCATGAACTTGTGATCCTTCTGCCTCAACCTCCTGAATATTAATAATGAAAAATATATAAGGTATGAAAAAAGGTTTTTTTTTTTAAAAAAAAACCTTTGTTAACATGAAAAAGAGAATAGCTTTGTTTTATAAAAGAAGGTGATTAATTATTACAGAAAGGGACACAGAGAACGAGTAAGACAAAACCCAAATGGATATAGAAAGATATGGAAGAGAGAGACAAAGAAAATGGGAGAGAGAATCACTGTGGATAAACTGGTTAAAATGAATTTATTATAAGGACTTAAAAATGTTCCTTATTATCAAATGTACACCGATATAAATAAAACTAGACTGTTGTCTTCTCTGTTACAATAACAAACTTTTCTTAGGTTATTGATATGCTCATCATAAGGGATTATGTAGTTATTTGATCTGTTCTTTTTTTTCCCTTTAATTCGAATAAGAAAAAGAGATTGTGTGTATATCAGGTCTATGATTATTTAAGAAAACTAAGTCTTCCCTATTAAAACAGCTAAGGTTGTTTGTTTGCTTGCCTTTGAAGTCTTTTTTTTTTTCTTTTTTCCTTTAACTCTTGGTACTGGGAATGGAACCCAGCGGCACTTTACCACTGAGCCACATTTCCAGCCCTTTTTATTTTTATTTGAGATGGTATCTTCTTAAGTTGCTGAGGTTGACCTCAAGCTTGAAATCTTCTTGCTTCAGCCTCCCCACCCTGCCCTAGTTGCTGTGCTGGGATAACAGGAGTGCACCACCAGCTCTTTTGAAGCCTTTTTTTTGGTACTGGGTATTAAACCCAGGGGTCAGGCTGGAGCGGTGGCTCAGCGGTTACGATGCTTGCCTGGCATGTGTGAATATGCGAGTTCAAACCCCAGCACCATGTACACGACGAAGCCTTGGAGCAACGAAGGGCACATGAAAAACTAAATAAAATTGATTCACTCTTTCTCTCTCTCTTACTGCCCCTCTCTCTTTAAAAACAAAAACCAAAACCAAACCCAGGGGTCCTTTACCACTTGAGCTAAATCCCAAATCTTTTTTGAGACAGAGGTTCCTAAATTGCTTAGGACCTCTCTAAATTGTTAAGGCTGGCTTTGAACTTGCAATCCTCCTCACACACACACACACACAAACACACACACACACACACACACCTCCCAAGTTGCTGGAATTATAGGCATTCCACCACAGTCAGCTCCTTTGAAGATTTTAATTGTCATTTTAGTTAAATGAATAACTAAGTATTGTTTCATGAGTGAGTGACTGGTCCATTTTTAACTAAATGTTCAACCTTTGATACTTTTTTTTAAGAGAGAGGGACATTAAGAGAGAGAGAGAAAGAATCAATTTTGTTTAGTTTTTTATGTGGCTTTCATTGCTCTGACACTTTGTTGTGTATGTGGTACTGGGGTTTGAACCCACGTCCTCACACATGCCAGGCAAGTGCTGCAACCACTAGCCATCACTCCAGCCCCAACCTTTGATATTTTTGACAGTTTTCCCAAAATCCAGTTCTAAATAAAGTCTGACCACAAACTAATTTTGGAATTTTTTCAGAGAGCCTCTAAAAAGCCTCAAAACTTTATTCTCTCTCCTTAAAATGAGATTATTTAGACTTATTTGATATATTAAATTACATAGGAAACATTGTCAAGGAAAAAGTAATGCTAGGAGCTGGAACAGTGGCTCAGCGGTTGCGGTGCTTGCCCGGCATGCACAGGTATGTGGGTTCAAACCCCAGCACCCAAGTTCACAACTAAGTGTCAGAGCAACAAAAGCCATGTGAAAAACTAAATTAAAAAAAAAATTGATTCTCTCTGTCTCTCTGTCTCTCTCTCACTGTCCTTCTCTCTTTAAAAAAAAAATAATGCTAATAATCCTTCTTTAGGTTGTACTTATATGGATATGTGCTAATATGTGTAACAGAAATTATATAAAATTCCTAAAAATTTGTCAATGTTCTTACTGTCACATTACATCAATTCTAGTTATTATCTCAAAGTTTCCTATATTCCAGAAATAACCAAATATCTTTATCAACTGTATTAAAATGAATTCGCATGATCATTTAAAATATTTTTTCATCCATGGAATTATTATTTCACTTTGATGTGTTCCTAAAAGCTTTTGCAAGCATCTATGATATAAAATTATAAGAAATCATGGAAAAGACTGACAAGCACAGACTTCTGATAACCTTGAACTGGGGCTGTTCACGGCCTTACAGAAAACTGGATCATTCATCACCATAGCAGTTCACATATGAACAACTTTCATACCTTTTGCTGGGTGGGCCACAGAAAAAGTTTTCATGAATGCTCAATGATATCACCAAAGACAAACTGCAAAACAGGAAAATTTATTTGACTTGAACTGCCATATTGAAAAAAAATGATTCTACGTCAATAAGTCAGGAATTGGAACCCAAAAATCTTAGAGATACAAAAAAATCAAGTCCTGGCATTCTACCAGATTAGAGAAGCCCAATCAATTGATCTATTTAGTTATCAAATCTTAGCTATTAGAGACCTTGATACTATTAGTCACATTGATGACTTCCCTGTACATTGTATTCTCGCAAGAGGTCAGTCACAAGATGACCTCTGTGAGTGAGCAGGAACTACAAGAAGAAAATCACTGAATGAACCTACTGAGACTCTCTAGTTTGGGACATATGATGTCTGTGGAGAAGAAGACAACACGTGATTGACAGTAGCACTAAATAGTATGTCACTCAGTTCAACTGAGACAATGACCAAAATGGGGGTGAAGAAGACTGAAAAAGTAAAATGAAAATAGAGGCCACAGTTTAGATACACCCAAGGCCACCACCCAAACCACATTGCCAAAACCTGCCATCCTGATTTCCATGAAACACTGGATCAATTATAAACAAAACACAAAACATAAACTTTATGTCCTTGTCAGCATAATGCGATGAAATTAACCAACTACATACAGAGAAGTCAGCTTAAACTATTCTGCTTGCCTTAACAAGAATCGTAATGTGTAAGCCAGGCACAGTGCAACGCACCTATAATCCCAGCAATTTGGGTGGCTAAAGCAGGAGGATTACAGATCTGAGGCCAGTCTCAGCAATTTAGCAAGATCCTGTCTCAAAATAAATAAAACGGGCTGGGGGTATGGTTCAGTGGTAGAGTGTCCCTGGATTCAGTCCCTGTCACTCACACACACACTCACACACACACACACACACACACACACACAATGTTTAACAGAAAATAAATTTTTAAAAGGTCAAAATACTTCCTCCTTAATGTTTTATAAACTGTGGGCAAACTGCTATGAGTGGAACTTCTTATCACTTGGTTTGAGGTCTCCCAGTTTGCAAATTATTCTGTTTTTATGCCCAATAAGCCTAAGTTAAAAAAAATTTGATCTGATCTCATTTTTTTTAAGAGAGAGAGACAGTTGTTGGGAACATGAGGCTCAGCTGGCTTGTAAAAGAATTGGTGGTAAACAACTCTAAGGGCTCCAGCTGGCTTGTAATTAGCAAATTGCCTGACCGCAGGACTAAGCTATTCGGCCACTCATTTGTTACAATTGGAGAAAGGTGTTTGCACTGTGCCCCTATTGGCTGTTGTAATGGATAAATAGAGTAGCAGCTAGTCAGGTAAGGAAGCAGCCAAAGAAGAAGTAGCCGAAGGAGAAGCAGTAGCCAGAGAAAAGCAAGCAAGCAGCCGTGTCCTGAAGGAGGAAAGCAGAGAAGACGCACAGAACCGGAGAGATCAGCAGCGGTAGAAGATGCAGGTCCCGTGTTCCAGCCGCCGGTGTTCGCCCACTTGTTCCCGGCTCCCCGACCCTTTCTAACTCAGCCCCTCGGAGGATGGCCCCAGGGTTGCTGGGTCATTCTGCCCATTCCTCGCTCTGGAGTGCAGTGGGGAGCGACTCCTTTCCCCATCCCTGCCCTAACTTGGCCCCTCGGAGGATGGCTCAGGCTTGTTGGGTCATTCTGCCCGTTCCTCGCTCTGGAGTGCAGCAGGGAGCGACTCCTCGCCCCATCCCCTTCCTAACTCGGTCCCTCGGAGGACGGCCCAGGCTCGCTAGGTCGTTCTGCCCGCTCATCGCACAGGAACGCTGCGGGGAGCGACTCCTCTCCCCCATCCCCTGCCCTGTCCTGCTGGCCCCCGGGGAACGGCTAAGGTCCGCGGAAGTCGTTCCACCTGCTCCCCACTCCAGAACCCTGCGCGGAGCGACAACAGTGAGAGAGGGAAAGAGAGAATCAATTGTATTTAGTTTTTCACATGGCTCTCGTTGCTTGAACACTTTGTTGTATATACATGGTGCTAGCATATACAACAGTGTCCTCGCACATGCCAGGCAAGTGTCAAAACCACTGAGCCAGCCCCGATTTATTTTTTGACAACAGAATGCAAAATGAATTATAAATCAACCAAACAGATTTTTTAAAAATAGTCTATGCTTTGAAAACTTTTTTTTTCAGCACTAGGGATTAACCAAGGGACATTTTACCACTGAGCTATATCCTCAGCCTTTTTTTTTTTTAAGAGAGAGGGACAGTGAGAGAGAGAAAGAAACAATTTTTATTTAGTTTTTCATATGGCTTGCATTTCTCTGAGACTTCCTTGTGTACTTGGGCTGGGGTTTGAATTCATTCGCATGCTCGTGCATGCCACGCAAGCACCATTACCGCTGAACCACCGCTCCAGCCCCTCCCCAGCCCTTTTTAAATTTTATTTTGAGACAGGATCTCGCTAAGTTGCCCAGGTTGGCCTAGTAGAACTAGTGGTTCTCCTGCCTCAGTCTCCCAAATTGCTGGGATTACAGGTGTGCACCACTATGCCATGGTTTGAAAACTTCAAAATGTCCCATCATGGGGCTGGAGCAGTGGCTCTGCGGTTGCAGAGCTTGCCTGGCATGTGCAAGGATGCGTGTTTGAACCCCAGCACCAGATACACAACAAAGTGTTGGAGCAATGAAAGCCACATGAAAAACTAAAATTGATTCTCTCTCTCTCTCTCTCTCTCTCTCACTGTCCCTCTCTCTCTTTAAAGAAAAAAAGAGAAGATATAGAAAATTATTTCCTGTCAACAGGAAGTTCACAGAAAGTTTTACAGGAGAATTTTACCTAGACATCAGGGAATCTATGCTATACAAACTTTTGTAGAAAAAAATTTAAAAGTCTGGCCTCCAGAATTCATTGTACCAGATCCAGACTACCTACCATCCCAGAACTTTTTGTGGCTTGAGACAAATAATTCTCTGTTTAACAATACATCAAAGTCTTTGATGATTTCTTTCTGCAGATAAACTGCAATCCGTGGTTGGGAGGCTTACAAGAGTGAAAAAGTCAAACACTTTAGGACCTCACCTGAGGACCAGGCAAGTTGCGATATGAAGCAGCAGGCATAGCAGGACACATGTCTGGGGGCCCAGAATTTAAGAATTCTTGGCTAGGTGAAGAAGGGACCAGGTGAGGAAGATGGGACGAAGGATGTTGTCCCTTGCTATTGTTACGAATGTCTCAAGGCAGTGACTATTAGATTCTGAGAGTCAAGGATTAGAATAGCACAAAGGCCAGCCTAAGAGCCAAAAGTGTTCAGCTATCTGGAAAAATCTTAGCCATGAGTTACTTGCACATAGAATTAATAGGAGATAGATAATTCAGAATTCTATTAGGTTTAAGGAAGAACTATGTTGATGAAAAAATAAAATGCAAAACAAGCAAAGAACGAAATCTGATAACAGCCTGTGATAATGAACTCCAAAGAAATCTCTGTGCCCCCAAACAATACCAGCAGGTGGAGAAACGCAATAGAGGGTTGATGGGAACAGATTCAACTCAGGGTAGAGACTTGGACACCAGACGGGCTAATTAAGGAACTTATTTCACTACCATAGCAAAGAATTGTCCAGCAAATGAATTTTTAATATTGGTAACTGCTGAAATTTCCATTCTCTCTTTTCTCTAAGCAGGCACTTTTATTGCAGATGTCTTCATCTTCCTCACCATTGTATATTGGGTGCCCTGGGCACCAGAAATTTGTTTTTAAGTTTGTGAATTGCAAGATTATGAGAAAGCAAGTTTTCACCTGATGGAGAGGATGGGACTCCATTTCAATTTCCCAGATGTCAATCTGGACATGTTCCTTGGCTCGTTTCTGGTCATCTACATAAGGTTAGGAAGAGTAAACAGAAAGCTGTGAGGTAGTAATTGGAGGTGGTCTGGACCAGTCTCAATCTCTAACCCTCCTATCTCTTGCCTACTCAATTACAAAGATGGTAAAGTTATTATTTTATTAACATAAACCTTCAGGGCCAGGCACAGTGTTGCACAACTGTAAACCCGTGGGTCGGGAGGCTGAGGCAGGAGGATTGCAAGTTCAAAGCCAACCTCAGCAACTTAGCAAAGCCTTAAGCAACTTAGCAAGGCCCTGTCTCAAAATAAAATATAAAAAGGGCTGGGGATGTGGCTCAGTGGTAGAGTGCACAGCATGCAGGAGACCATGGGCTCAATCTTCAGTCACACACATACACACACACACACACACACATGCAGAGGAATAGTAAACATAAAACAAAATTTGGGATAGGTTAAATCTGGGGAAGGAAAGAAGGTAATGGCTGGTGTAGGGGCTTCAACAATGTGTGTGTGTGTGTGTGTGTTTGTTTTTTTTTAAAGAGAGAAACAATTTTATTTAGTTTTTCACATGGCCTTAGTTGCTCCAACACTTAGCTGTGTACATGGTGCTGGGGTTTGAACCCGGGTCCTCATGCTTGCCAGGCAAGCGCCGAAACCACTGAGCCACTGCTCCAGCCCCCTGTGTGTGTGTGTGTGTGTGTGTGTGTGTGTGTGTGTGTGTGTTTTAAGTAACTTTGAAGCAAATAGGTAAATGAGTAATGGTTGATAAAGTTTGATTGTGGGTGCCATGATAATTTATTATTCTGTTTTATCTGTTGGTAATATTTCACAACGTGTAAAGGGATAGAAGAGAAAAAAGATTCGAGGCAAAGACTAGAACAGGAGCCATATACCTGAGAGAGAAAAATACAGACATAGAGGCTGTCAGAGGGAGAAAATCACACTGATTAGGAAAATGGCAGTCGCAGGCATCAAAATGCCAACACTTCAAATGCTCTAAATGCTGAAAACTGTCTGCCTTCCAGTTAATTAACTACATCAGAGAAAAGAATAAAGGCCTTTTGATGTTCAACTTTGAGCCCCAGAGCACTTGAGGCATGAACAAGCCCTGGGGAAATTTTTAGATGCAATCCTTTATTCAAGAAACTTGATAATAACTAACATTAATCTATTAAAATGTAAATGTGAAAGGCATTATGCCAAGAACTCTGTGATCTATCTCATTTCACCTTCATAACATCCCCATGTAGTAGGTGGTCTTATTATTCTCATTTTAAAATGTGGAAACCAAGGCTAGTTACGGACAGGTAAGTGGTGGGGCAGATATAAACTGAACAGTTAACCTCTAGAGGCCTCATTCTCAACTACCTTCCAATGTGCCAGGCACAGTCAAGTACTGAAAGTCCTGGACCTCATTAAGTTTTAAACAAAAACCAACTTTATTGACATATTCAGTTCTATTTCAGAATCCTGTTTGTTCAATGGAAAAGTTCCTAAAGCTTCAAAAGATACAATACGATAACATTGAACAACATATATGTAATGTAGAACAAACAGATCATGGAAATAAAATCGACTGTATCTATGTTGGTTTGTCACTGTGTGTTCTGGTCTACTACACTGGTGCCAATACCATGCTGTTTTTGTCACTATAACTCTGTAGAATATTTTGAGATCAGATATTGTGAGGCTTCCAGCTTTGCTCTTGTTGCTCAACATTGTGTCTTTTTTTTTTTAAAGGGAGAGAGAGAGAGACAGAAAGAATCAATTTTATTTAGTTTTTTCATGTGGCCCTCGTTGCTCCAATACTTTGGATGTACGGGTGCTGGGGTTTGAACCCACAGACTCATGCATGCAAGAAAAGCACCATAACCCCTAAGCAACTGCTCCAGCCCCTATTCTGGGTCTTTTATTCTTCCATATAAATTTTAGGACTGTTTTTCTAGTTCTGTGAAGAACATCACTGGTATTTTGATGGGGACTGCATTGAATCTGTGTATTGGTTTTGGTAGTATGGCCATTTAACAACATCAATTCTGCCTATCCAAGAACATGGAAAATCTTTCCATCTTCTAAGGACTTCTTCAGTTTCTTTTGTCAGTGTTCTATCCTTTTCATTGTAGAGGTCCTTAACCTTCTTGGTAGGTTTATTCCCAAGTATTTTTTAGACTATCATTTTTTTAGACTATTGGAATAGTTTTCCTATTTTCTTTCTCAGTGGATTAATTACTGGAGTATAGGAAAACTACAGATTTGTATAGTATGTTGATCTTGTATCCTGCTACTTTGCTGAATTTATTAGCTCTAAAAGTCTTCTGGTAGAGTTTTATGGATCTTCTATGTATATGATCATGTCACCAGTGAACAAACACCATTTTTAACAAACAGTACTGAGGAAACTGTATATCCATATATAGAAGAATTAAATTGGATCGCTATCTCACCCTGAACAAATGTCAACTCAAAGTAAATGAAAGACCTAGGAATTAGACCAGAGACTTTGCAACTACTTAAAGAAAGCATAGGGACAATACTCCTACTTATTGGCACAGTCAACAATTCCCTTAATAAACTAAATAAAATGGATTCTCTTATTCTTTCTCTCACTGTCTCTCACTCTCTCTTAAAAAACATAAAGAAGCAGGAAGGGGGGAAGAGAGGAGGAGGAAGAGGAAAAAGGAACAGGAAGAGGCAAAATAGGAGGAGAAAGCAGAATTACAAATAGCCAAAAAATACATGAAAAAATGTTCAACAACCCTAACAAGTAGGGAAATGCAAATCAAAACAAAACTGAAAATTCATCTCCAGTTAGGATGACAATGAAGAATACTAATAATAAATGCTGGCAAGGCTGTGGGAGAAAAGGTACACTCATAATTTGTTGGTGGGAATGCAAATTAGTAAAATTACTTTGGAAAGCAGTATGTAGATTCCTCAAAAGACTAGGAATGGAGCCACCATATGACCCAATTATTCCAGTTCTTGTTATTTATCCAAAAGAACTAAAATCAGCATCCTATAATGATACATGCCTAACAATGTTTATAGCAGTACAATTCACAACAGCCAAGTTATGGAACCAGTTCAGGTGTCCATCAACAGATGACTGAGTAAAGAAAATGTGGTATATATACACAATAGAGTTTTACTAAGCCATAAAGAAGAATGAAAGTATGTTGTTTGCATGTAAATGAATGGAACTGGAGAATATGATGCTAAGTGAAATAAGCCAGACTCAAAATGTCAAAGTTAAATGTATTCTCTCATATTTGGAAGCTAGAGAGAAATAAGGAAATGGGGGGGGGGAATCTCATGAAAATAGAGAACAGTGGAGTGGAGGAAGGGAATTGAGGGGAAGAAAAGAATGAGAAAGGGGAGACACTGCAGAATGAAACTGATTAAATCATGCTATGTTCATGTATGAATATACAACAGTGAATTTCACTTTCATGTGTATCTATAAAGTACCAATTTAAAAATAAATAAATAAAATTTCAAAGAAAGACAATGAGAGTAGAGGAACGGAAGCAGAGCAGGGGAAAGGAGGAGGGAAGGGAAAGTGAATATACTGGGAATTGAAATAGAGCAAACTATATTATATGCATGTATCAATATGTCAATATGAACCCCACTATTTGTATAGTTATATTGCATTAATAAAAATATCTACAACAGAAATACAGCTTAAGTTCAACTTTTTCCTCTCCTTCAAAATATTCTTGCACAATGCCTCAAGGTTAAGATGAGAGCTTAGGACAATCTCAAGTCTTTCCTGACCACGTACACATACTGAGGTATGTGAAGAGCCCTGTGCATAAGTATGTCCTTCCAGATTACAAGCAATGTGGTAAAGCTTTTCAAAGTCTTTTAGTTAGCCTGGAATGTGTTCCAACTATTATTCACTGCCACAGGCAGCCCAAAGTGATAAACAGTAGCTTCTAGTTGTTTTAAAGATTGTTCCCACTGTATGAGTATTAATTCAAATTAAATAAAGACTATTTTTTGAATACAGCCCCATAGAGAACCATGAGATAGATCAAACAAAGATCGTTATCTGGGAATGGTGCTTTGAAGAAATCCCAACACAGCTCTTCCCTCTCAAGCAACTACTAAGCAGTTGGTTTTCTTGATTATAGACTGTTTTCAGGGCTCCCATGGAACTGGGGAAAGGGAATGAGAATAGAGAAAATAAAAAGTGCCACAAAACTCTCTGTTCTTACAATATCCATTTTTCTTGAATAAATTTCCCTGTTTGCAGCAAGTCCTTGGCTAATTTCCAGAAAAAGTTGATTCTGACAATTTTTGCCACAATTCTATTACTTTTATGGAGAGTAGGATTTTTGGAGGAACTCACTGCATCATTTTGTTACTGATGTTACTCATAATAAAAGATAAAATCATTCTAAGATCCTTGAATTTTCCAGAAGGATACTGGTATGCTAATCTGTCACTGTGACAAAATATTTAAGATAAACAAGTTAAAAGGAGGAACTATGTATTTTGCCTTGTTGTTTTCAGTCCATAGTTGCTTGGTCTAGTTGCTTTTAGGCCTGTGGTGAGGCAGAAACACAAGGTGGAGGAAAACTGCTCACCTCATGGTGGTTAGGAAGCAGAGCACAAGAGGAGGGGCCGGGGTTCCCACATCCCCTAGAAGGGCCCCAGCACTTCCTTCCACTGGGCCCCATTTCCTAAAGTCTACACAACTTCCCAATAGTGCCATAAGCTGGGGACTAAGTCCTCAACACGCCAGCTTTTGGGGGACATTTAAGATTCAAATCATAACAATTGAGGTATTGATCAATTTTATACTTTGTTAAATATATATGTTAAATTTTGCACAAATGTGTGGTGTTGCGGATCAAATCCAGGGCTTTGTGAATGCTAGCCAAGTGCTTTACCAGTGAGCTATGACTAAAATTTATAGGAAACTACTAAGAAAAAAAAAAAAACTAGGGTCTATTACATATTGAAGTATAAGGATAAAAGTGGGAACTAAAAACTTAATTATTTCAACAGAATATAAAAGAAAAATAAGCTACAGTATATCATTACAATGAAGTGAAAATATACAAAAACATACCCAGTAAAGTAGTAATACAATAAATAAAATGGATTAAAA
>PVKS010007725.1:25406-71651 GCA_004027875.1 Aplodontia rufa | reverse complement strand
AAAGAATCCTGGAAGAGAAGACTAGGGGAGGGAGTCAGCTGGGGGCAGCATTAACCACCAAGAGGTCAAAAAGCTGCAATGGAAACCAGGGTTTTTAGTTTGATGCTTTCCTTTAAAGAGGATTCTGAAAACCAAAGCAGAACCCCTCACCAGTAAAGACCCTCCAATGATTAAAAAACATCACTGCACATGTCTCAAACACATAAAGTATCTGGCAAACGTGTAGGATAAGACCCTAGAGACTACCAGGTGAGGATGAGCAAGAGTTTAAACCTGGGGACAGGCCTCAAAATACCTTGCTTCATAGTGATTTGAGGCCTGAAACAGCTCAGAAAAGTCTCAAACTGTCATTGACAATAAAAATGAAACTTAATCGGTTGAAATAATGACGAAGCATTCTCTGGGAAGGTCAGAATGGCTTGGCTAGTGGTCATAGCTGACACTAATAATATAACCCTCTTAAATTTCAAGCTAATACAGATGTCCCACTTCTGCAGTAAGGTGACATGGTATTGCTGTAGCATTTAAATGTGTGAAACAAAACAGAAAGAAGATGTAGGCCAACCCAATCTAATGCCAACACCTAAAGCATTTATTTGGTTATCTTTAAACTTTTTACATATAATACATCCCAAATTTTACAAGTTGTCCACAGATATTAAAATTATAGCCAATTTATTAAACAGATATAAGTTTCCCTGATATGGAAAGCATATTAACATTTCTACAATAAACATAAAACATGCGAAACAAATCATAAAATTAAGATGTTTCATTAAGTAGAGAAGACAACTAACTTAACATCAGAAAATAAAAGATTGTGCATGTTGCAATTTCATGTAAATTCATCTTCTCCCAGACTCTTCAATTGTTAAACAGAATAGAATCCAGGGACACTGTTAATTCCAGACTTTTCTGAAGTCAGGCCTGAAAAGATGGAGTACCTTTATGATTTCATGAAAATGTTTATAATCAACTTAGAGGGAAAAACCCGGTCTTATAAAGTCCAAGCATGGTGATATATGGAGAAAAACCAAAAGATGCTGAACTTAAAAGCTAAAGAAAATATGTTATCAAAGACCAAAATAAACCTTAATTATGCCATCTACAGTCCAAGCAATAGAATGCATAAACCAAAGAAAGGCCAGAAAAAGGGGAAGGCGTGGATTCTAATTTGGATTTTCTTTCTGCTGGATCTTTGAAACTGTGTGAGCCAGCTGCAAGCAAAAGGATTATTTTAAGGCCAGTCTTCTAAAACGAGGTTCCTTCACATACAACCTCAGAGAGAGAGAGAGAGAGAGAGAGAGAGAGAGATGGATGGATGTGGCTTCTGCATCTCCTCTTACTCTAGCCTCGGGTCTGGAGTTCTGACCTTCGTCCTAGGAACACTATGGAGTGTGTATAGCTGAGTGGAATGGAATTTGCAATACAATTCAAAGAAAGCTGAGTAACAGGGTCACTTGCATTGGTTGTAACATCCAAGAACCTCTGTCATTCATTTGTCCCTCAGCCCCACCTTAGAGAGGCTCAAAATCTATTGTTCCACTAAATCCATGTCACTCTCTGTGCATATCCAAGCTCTCAGTGCACATGTATCAAATGTGAGTAATTGTGCTATGTAAAAATTCTAGCTGGGAGCAGAGGTGCATACTTAGAGTTCTAGCAACTTGGGAGGCTGCAGCAGAAGGATTGCAAATTCAAGATGGACCAGCTTCAGCAATTTAGTGAGGATTTAATTAACTTGGTAAAACCCTATCTCAGAATAAAAAACAAAAATGGCTGAGGATGTAGCTCAATGGTAAAGTTTACCTGGGCTCAATTCCCAGTACCCAAAAATAAAAAAGAGTTCTAAGCTATTTTACTAAGTGGCTATCATTCTATGAAGGTACCTCTTAGTAAACACATTGATAATTAAAAACAATAGAAAGCCTGGGTACACAGATTGTCCCAGAAATGCACTAAGTAAGTCAGCAGGGAAGCAGCAATTTAGTTATTCCAGAAAATGCTGGACAGGGTGGGGACCTCAAAACACCAAGCTCTTTTTTTTTGTTTTGAGTATGATTCTAGACGCATACACTCTCTCAGTGGCCTTGGAAAGAACAGAGAGCCAGACGCAGTGGTGCACACCGATAATCCCAGAGGCTTGGTAGGCTAAGGCAGGAGGATTCCAAGTTCAAAGCCAGCATTAGCAATTTAAGACACTGTCTCAAAATTAAAAAATGGGCTCAGGATGTGGCTCAGTGATTAAGTGTGCTTGGATTCAATCCTTGGTACGGAAAAGAAAAGAAAAAAAAGAGAAAATTACTGTCTGAAAAATCAGAAGATCCTTTAAGTTTTCAAAAAGCCCTTTTAGTGAGTTTTTCTCTCAAAGCCAAAAATAGGAAAAACAAAACAAAAACCTCAACCTCCTATAATCATGAAAAACAAGCCAGCATACTAGTAAGCCACTGTTCCCTACATGCTCCTCACCCCCAACCCTCTCACAGTCCACAGTGAGAAGGAAATTCTGCCTTTGAAATCGTTAAGAGAAAAGGTCCTGTCAGCAGAGGGCAGCACCAACTTAGTCTTGGTGCCTAGTCACTTAGAGGAGCCAGGAAGGATCACCTGGATGGGCCTCTGCTGAATAAGCATCCACCCTGGAGTCCACCAGATTGAAAATGTGAAATGATTCAGACCACTGGCAACAGCTGATGTGGTCAGACTCCCACAGAGGCCGAGCTCTAGTCCAGGAAGGGAAGTTCTTCATTGGATCTTAAAATCCAAGGCAGGGCATTTGAGGGATAGCAACAATTCAAGAAAATCTGCAGATGGAAGATGATTTTCATCAGTTCCTAGAGTCAGAAACTACAAAGATAAAACTGGGCAGGAAGGCTTAAATAAAGAATTTATTTCAAAATTCAGCAGAACTTATTTCCTACTCTCTTTCTTGAAAAGCCAACGGGGTTACAAAACTCCAAGTTCATGTTTTTGGTAATGAAGTGATTATAAATGTTGCCAGTCAATGCCAACCAGTGTCTGATTTGCTTCCTGTGCATGTCCGATCTCCTCTGTGATACTGTGTTGGTGCCAGAGCTTCTGAATCTTCTGAAACCGCTCTTTGCACAAATGTAAAGGATTTCCCCGTCTAGAAGGAAGACACATATCACTCAGAGTGCAGTTTATTCACCCAGTACATCCCAATCCTTCCGGGTTAGGAAAGGTCAAATTTCTGTCCAGAAGGTGACTGTGACTGTTAACAAACATGTTTACTCTGAAGGTTTGCTAAGAACAGCTAATGGGAGGTGAAGAGAGGGCAGAGGTCTGGGTTAATCTCAGTGCAGCAGCCAAATGTGAATACCATCACAAGTCAGGGTTTGGTGGCTTCCCATCTGGGCCCAGGGCCCTGAAGCAAGTCTCTTTCCTCCCTGTACAGAGTGCACAGATTCCTGCATTGTTGACTCAGGATGCTCCTCCTAGGAGCCCATCCTCTTCAGAGCAGCAGGAGGAACTCTCACCAGGCTGGCATGTAGGCAAATCCTGCACTCAAGCACCTGGGCCAGCTCTTCTACTTATTTTGCCTAGGTTTTCAGGACTTCAGCTTTGGCTACTCTAGCCTGGATGGGCATATCTAGGTTAAAATTTTTACCTCCTTTGATAAAATGGTCTAAAAGAAATTCTTTGATAGGGTTTGGTGAACTGCTAGCATTTTGCTTATGCTGTACAGAAGCCACCAGAGTAGAAGTGGTAAACCTCACTCAGATACTATTATATCTTGTTCTGTATGATTTAAATTTCTGCCCCCCAGATTTTTCTTTTTTTTTTTTTTTAAAGAGAGGGACAGTGAGAGTGAGAGAATCAATATTATTTAGTTTTTCATGTAGTCTTTGTTGCTCTGAAACTTTTGTTGTGTACGTGGTGCTGGGGTTTGAACTTGTGTACTTGCGCATGCCAGGCAAGTGCGGTAACCACTGAGCCACCGCTCTAGCCACCAGATTCTTACATAATAAGACAAGAATATGTCTTAGAAATTAGAATTTGTTCTTTTATATTACCTGGAGAACTCTGGATCTTCCCTACACACAGTTACCCAAGTCAGAATGGGTCATCCCTGTTCTGCACTGATGCTATGGATGCAATATTGTAATTCAAACAGTGCTTCAGAGTAATAGATGGAATCCAGTTATACTCTGTCCTCTTCTTTTCCCTTATCTATCCTGATGTTTTTTAAGGCATTCTGAAGTCTGGGAGAAGAACACTAAGCCAGGCAGTCAGGATTCACTCCTTAGAAAAGAGTCCACAGAGAACATAGATATCTTCGCCAGGACCCACCCCCGGGGTCTACAAGCTGACCTCCTAGCACTCACCATGCACTGAAGTGCCCTGAGGTCGAGTTGCCTACTCCATCCCCCAGGCAAGCCCTTACCTGAGTCCCTGGTCGGTCTCCCCATAGTCATCAAGGTAAGGAGGAGAATAAAAACAGCCTTTGGTTTTGCCAGCTAAAAATAGCACCTGACATTCCCGTACTCTGTAGAGAAACCATTTATATGTCAGTAACTAAGGTTTGGATTCAGTTCCAAACGAAATGAGATCATATAAAAAAATAAATAAACATGGTTTTACAAGAGAGGAAATAAAATCTGTAGCAAAGAGACACTTAAAAGTATCACCCTGCTAACCCAAGTTTTTAAGAAGAGAACAGACTATTTTTATCAATGATTACTGTATTGCAAACCACATGAAACTGATGAATAGGAAATGAAGGATCAAGTTAAAACTGTTAAGTGAGAAGATAGTTAACTTTAAAACATAAAATACACACTGATATTTTATAAACTATTATGAAGAAATTATTCATTTAAAGAACTGGGTGCAAACATTATAAATTAGGTTGACTTGAGGCTCAAGGCAACACACTTTGTACATGAGTAAAAGAATTTGGATATATGCTGGAAATACTATTTTCACAAGGGAAAATACTACTATCTCATTTCTCCTAATGGCTATTCAAAAATTGGTCTCCTGATTCCTTGGAGAGATTTGTTTGACGTTTTCATTTTGTTATTGTTGTTGTTATTAATAATTAAGCTCCATTCAATCTGAAACCTGTTTTGTATAAGAAATTGTCAGGGCCCTAAGGGGATACTATGATGACTAAGATATAGATAAAACACTTCTCAGAGGAGCTAAGACTTATGTCTCTTCTCTGCTTCAAACCTTGCAATGACTTCCATCTCATTTAAAGATGTCACTGAGACACATTAGGCCCTGTGATTCTTCTCCTGTGCACAACTCTCCAGTGATATCAGTCTCCTGTCTTGAAAATGGCAGGCACATTCCCACCCAGCAACTATGCACTCACTAGCTGCTCTCTCCCTAGATATTCTTCGCTTTTCTTTATGTCTATACTCAAAAGGGAGCTGTCCCTGGTGTGCTATCTAAACTTCAACTCCCCATCTGGCATTTTGTATGTTCCTCTCTGCTTTATTTTTTGGACTTAACATTATTATCTAAATTCTTCTCTGATTAGAAAATGAGCTCCATAAGGGAAGAGGACTGGTGCATGCTAAGCACATGCTCTACCACTGACCTACAGTACCAGTCCAAGAGCACAGACATTTGTCTACATTCAACACCTGGTAGTTACTGGGCATTTGTTGTATGCTACTGAAGGAACAGAACCACATGCCAGTTTATGATGCCTTGAGCAGAAGTAAAATCCAAAAGTTTATGAGGACATAACAGAAGGAATAATTCTGACTGCATTTGGGCAGAAAATTAGGAAGGGTTGGAAGTTTCACATCAGAGGGAAACAAAGAAAGTAGAACAAAACTGTTACTTGGAGTAGTGGTAGAGAATGATAAGAGAAGAACCAATACAGAGTTGGCAGGAACAAAATATGAGACATGAGAGACATAGATCCTTATATTCCTCAAACAAGTAAAACACAGCAGAATAATGATCTTAAAATTCTCTGCAATATCATTTTTTGTTTTGTTTTGTTTTGTCTTGGTGCTGGGGACTGAACCAAGGGCCAGGTAAGCACTCTACCCTTGAGCAACATCCCCAGCCCTGCAATATCATAATCTCTTGTGCTACTACCTCAAGAAGCATATATGGAGGCAGAATCAAAGCTAAAAAGTTACCCTGCAGGTCCTTACCTCAGGAAGATGCCTGCCCCAGAGCCACAGGAGTAGGTGTGAGCTGTGCAGGCTCCTACATCCTCTCCTTCTAGTTCAGTCTGGCAGCAGTAGCTCTGGGAGCACAGTAGAGTTCCACACACAAGGCACAGAGTTGGGGCTCTGCTCTTATCACCACCTGATTTGGGGCACCTCCACAGGGGGGGGAAAAAGTTATTGTTCTAAAAAAGAGTGGTGAAAGAGCTGATAGTGGAAAAATACACTCTGTAAAAATGTTTTGTAATAAAGTGAAGCCAAAGATGCATCTATCCTGTGATCCAGGCAAACTTATCCCTAAACTAGGGAACAGCAAACATCATACACTCATACACATACACACACACACACACACACACACACCCCGTCATGTGCTAGAAACACTCAAGGAATTAACAATTGGAGGAAAGAAAAATAAAATCATCAATAGGAGAAAAATGTAAGTTAATTGTGCTACTGTCATGCAATGAAATATTACAGAGCATAGAAAGCAATGACTTTTAAGTTCTATGTTACATGGATAAATTTTCAATATAATGTCCAGTGAAAAAAGTTGTGGAGAATGTACAGTACAATGCCATTTAAATAAAGCTTAAAATAGGGCTGGAGCGGTGGCTCAGTGGTTACAGTGCTTGGCTCGAATGTGCGAGGACACAGGTTCGAGGCCCAGCACCAGGTACACAGTGGAGTGTTGGAGCAATGAAGGCTACATGAGGAACTGGATGGAATTGATTTTCTCTCTCTCTCTCTTAAAAAAAACAAAAACAACAAAAACGAAAACAGAAAGAGAGAAAAAGCTTAAAACATCCAAACATCCAAAATAATAATGTATGATGCTTAAAAATATAAAGACTACACGGATGACATCTACAAACATAGGAATGCTTAACATTCTATTTAGTACAGAGACTATCTGTAGGGGAAAGAGGAGGAGGCAACAGGGAAGACACCCAGGGAGCTTCAACTGTCTAGGTAATGTTTAATTTCTTTTTCTTTCTTTAAGAGACAGGGACGGGGAGAGAGAGAGGGGGGACAAAAAGAGAAACAATTTTTATTTAGTTTTTCCATGTGCCCTTTGTTGCTCTGAGATTTTGTTGTGTACGTGGTGGAACCTTGAACTTGTGTACTTGCGCATGCCGGGCAAGCACAGTAACCGCTGAGCCACCACTCCAGCCCTTAATTTCTTATATTACATATTCTTTTTACATTTTTTTTTTTTTTAGAGGGAAAGAGATGGAAAGAAAATCAACTTTATTTATTTTTTCATCTGGCCTTTGTTTCTCTGACACTTAATTGTGTATGCAGTGCTGGGGATGGGGACCCAGGTCCTTATGCAGTCTACGCAAGTGCCATAACTAGTGAACAACCACTGCAGACCACATATTCTTCTTCTTTTTTTTTTTTGAGAAGTACAGTGAGAGAGAGGGAGAGAAAAAGAGAGAGAGAGAGAGAATCAATTTTATTTAGTTTTTCATTGCTTCAAAGTTTCGTTGCGTATGTGGTGCTGGGGTCTGAATTCGTATCCTTGCGCACGTCAGACAAGCACCAGAACTGCTGAGCCACCACTCCAGCCCCCACATATTCTTTTTTATGTTGCTTATATGTCAACTATTTCATAATGTATTAAGAATTATGAGGACTCTTATTAAGGTGCAATTATTTAAATAATCTTTTGTGAATCAAACTCACCCCCTACACCCCTTATCCCATATCTAACACTGAAACATGGTGGAGAATGATGCTATTACAAATTAGGTAATATAAAACACTGTTGATGTTATGATTTTCTTTTCCAGATAATAAAACAAAAGAAAAATCAAATCCTTCAAATTCTTTGTAGAATGGTATTTCCAGTGGTAGGGAATGCTCAATGCTCTAGTATAAAAACTTACGAGAAATTGGATGCTTGATTAATGAGGCTGCTGTAATCCTCCGGAAGGTCTATTAATTTGTTAGATTCTCTTGGATAGCTAAAAAAATTTAAAAAATTCAAAAAATCAGTTAATATGAGGTCACATTATAACAATAGGGTAACTCTTAACTTAGTCAAAACAAATAAAGGAAGACTGATTCTGAGCGATCACATGTTATCACAGTGGTATAACCCAGAGTAAGAAACCAAAGATAATACTCGTAAGACACAGTGATAAATAAATGATCAGGGCAGCAGCAATGGTATTTAGTATCTGACCCACTTAAGCAAAAAGGTAATTGTAGAAAGGAGGACTAGGGCAGATGAGGATATTCATTCTCAGCTTTTACCTAAACAACACAGAAATGGATAGCCCAATCACAGAACTTCAGATACAGAAGGCAGGAGGGGTATGCTTATTAGGGGTGATCTTAAGTAGAATGAGTGGAACACAGGACGCAACAGAAGAGTAGAAATATTTTCTTTAAATTAGAGATATCAGGACATGTTGATTTTGCATCTCAAGTTTATTCTGAAAAAATTCAGATCCAAATTCAACCAGTATTTGAGGGTCCCCTCCCAGTGGGAGGAACTTCCCTCTGCACACATACATCTGCCCAGCATGGGGGACATAGTGTGGCCATTTATTGGTTTACCTACTGCAAAGACAAGGAGTGTGGGGGGGCTGGAGCAGTGGGTCAGCGATTGCAGTGCTTGCTTGGCATGTGTCAGGATGTAGGTTTGAACCCCAGTACCATGTACGCAGTGAAGTGCTGGAGCAACGAAAGCCACATGAAAAACTAAATAAAACTGATTCTCTCTCTCTCTTGCTCTCTTACTGGCATTCTCTCTTAAAAATAAAAAACAAAACAAAACAAAACAAAAAACCAAGAAGTGGAATTCAACTGAAGAGGAACTATTTTAGACAGTAGTTCTTAATCATACCAGAATCATCTGGTAGAGTTCTAGGGGAATATATATGCTAGACCCCAACTTGAAAGAAATTAGATTTGGCAGGTAGTGGTTTCAGTATTTTAAAAAAAGTTCCAAGGTTATTCTGATGTATATACTTCAAGTTAAGAACTACTATTCTATACATTAAGAGTTTCCTGACTGCAGGGTTGAAGCATAAGAAATTAGTAACTGGATGTCAAGCATGTGGTACCTCATTATACTATTCTTTATATTTTCAGATAGTTTAAAATTTCCATAACAAAAGACACTCAAAAAAGAGCTAAGAAGAATCAAGAAAATGACCTACATTTTTTAAAAGCAAATATTCCAAAATACAATAATTATGCTATCTTCTTTCTCTACTTAGAATAATGTAGTATATTTCTTTCTTTCTAAATTCTGAGACTGGGTCTTACTAAGTTGCTTTGGGCCTAAGTTGTTGAGGCTGGCTTTGAACGTTCAATCCCTCTGCCTCAGACTCTCAAGTTGCTGGGATTACAGGTTTTATTTTCTTCTTTAAAGAGAAAGAGAGGGAGGGATAGAGAAGGAGGAAGGAAGAGGGACAGAGGAGAGAGGATCAATTTTATTTATTTATTTTTTAATAGAGAGGGGGAGAGAGAGAATTTTTTATTTAGTTTTTCACATGGCCTTTGTTGCTGTGATACTCAGTTTTTTGTTTTTTTTTTTTTTTCAGGGCTGAGGACCGAACTCTGGGCCTTGCATATGCTAGGCAAGTGCTCTGCCACTGAGTTAAATCCCCAACCTCTGTGACACTCAGTTGTGTACGTGGGTGCTGGGGTTTGAACCCGTGTACCCATGCATGCCGAGTAAGCGCCGTAATTGCCGAACCACCGCTACAGCCCCAATTTTATTTATTTTTTCATCTGGTTTTAGTTTTTCTAACACTTAGTTGTGTATGTGGTTTGAAGCCAGGGCCTTGTGCCTGCCAGGCAAGTGCTCTAACCGCTGAACTACTGCTCTGGCCCTGTATTTATGGTCTTGATTCTGCACTTATAAACTTTCATCATTAGATTCAGAAGAAAGTATGGAGGCAAGATTCCCTACTTCTCAGAATCACTGAAGTCAAGGTAAGTCAGTTTTGAAGAAACAGAACACTTACATCCTGTGGGTCCTTCCTACTACCCACCCCCAATCAAGTCTTTTTGATCATGGTTAACTTACCTTATTGCATCTCTTCCACCTTCTAGATATCTTTTAACTTCATTGTTATGACACCAACTTTAATGTAAACAGGGAAAAACAAAACTTATTTTTAAAAGGGCTAGAACTAGAATTTTTTTCTTCTATAGTTAATATAAAAGGGAAATTATCTTTACATAATGTATTTACCTCATCAAAAAAAAAAGTCCAGAGAGGGGCTGGAGTGATGGCATGCGTGAGGACCCATGTTTTTTTTTTTTTTTTTTTTTTTAAAAAGAGAGAGGGACAGTGAGAGAGAGGAGAGAAAGAGAGAAACAACTTTATTTAGTTTTTCACATGGCCTTCATTGCTCCAACACTTAGTTGTGTACGTGGTGCTGGGGTTTGAACCCAGGTCCTCGTGCTTGCCAGGCAAGCACCGAAACCGCTGAGCCCCCGCTCCAGCCCCAGGACCCATGTTTGAACCCCAGCACCACATACACAATTAAGTGTCAGAGCAACGAAAACCAGATGAAAAACTAAATAAAACTGATTTTCTTTTTCTCTCTCTCACTTTCCCTCTTTCTTAAAGAAAAAACAAACAAAAAAGAAACCCAGAGAAACAACATTTTGCTTGCAACTTTTTACATCTAGAGGAATGTTCTCTGAAAGCAATAATTCTTAACATATTGAAATTTGCAATAATTCTTAATATATTGAAATTTGCACTATATGCTTTTTTTTTGGGGGGGGGCTGGGGATCAAACTCAGGGCTTACACATGCTAGGTAAGTGCTTTACCACTGAGCTACATTTCTAGCCCCTTGCACTATATAATTTATTACCCTACTAATTTGGTCACTGGAAAAATCAGTTTAAATTAATGATGAATTCATATGATATGAATCCAGAAGACCTATATTAAAGCATTTCCTTTGCAGTAAAATACACATAAGATTATAAATAAGATTTAGCATTTTAACCATATGTATATATATAAAAATATAAAAACAAATATACATATATTTATTTATTTTGTACTGGGCCCAGGGATGCCCTGAAGATGTATCCCCAGCACTTACTTTAAATTGTTTTCTTTTTTAAAAAAGAGAGTGAGGATAGAGCGAGAGAGAAAGAGAGAATCAATTAACTTATATTTTTCATCTGGCCTTTGTTTCTCTGACACTGAGTAGTGTATGTGGTTCTGGGGTTCAAACCTGGGTCCTCGAGCATGCCAGGCAAATGCTCCAACCCTATTTTAAAATTTTAAGACAGGGTCTCACTATTTTGCTAAGGGTCTTACTAAGTAGCACCCTCCTGCCTCAGCCTCCCCAAATGCTGGGATTACAGGTGTGAGCTACTGTGCCTGGCCCATTTTAACCATTTTTTAAAATGTACCAGCTCTGTGGCATTTAGCACAATTTCTCCGTTGTGCAAACCATCACCATTCACTTCTAAAACTTTTTCATCTTTCCTAAATGAAACTGTATCTAATAAATATTAACTCCTCTCCCCTAGCTCCTGGAACCCCCCATTTTACTTTCTGTCTCAAGAATGTGACTATTCTAGATACCTCATTAAAATGAAATTGTGCAGGATTTGTCCTTTCTGTCTGTCTTACTTCACTCTGCATAATGTCCTCCAGGTTCAACATTACACTGTGTACCTGAGTCCACCACATTTTGTTTATCTATTGATGAACATTTCTACATTCTGGCTATGGTGAATAATGCTGTTATAAAGATGGGCATGAGTGTACTGACATGAGTGCCTGCTTTCAAGTCTTTTGCAATACATACCTATACAAGTGAAACTGCTGGACAGTAGGCAATTCTGTTTAACTTTCTGAGCAACTGCCATATTGCTTTCCATAGCGGCTCTATCATTTTCTGTTCATACCAGTAATGCACAAGGATACCAATTTTTCCACGTCCTTGCCATTTATTTTCCTTTCATAAATTAAAAAAAAAAAGGCACTATTCTAATGGGCATTAGGTGGCATCTTACTGTGCTTTTGATTTGTATTTCCACAATGACTAGTGACGCTGAGTATCTCTTCATATGCTTATTGGCTGCTTATATATCTGATTTGGAAAAATGCCTATACTTATTTCTTTGCCCATTTTTTAAAGTGTTTTTTTTTTTTAAATTGTTCAATTGTAGGAGTTTTGGCTATTAATTCCTTATCAGATTTATGATTTACAAACATTTTTTCAACATTTTGTGGGTAGAAAAGCCATATATCTTAACTCAGTCACTAACTTGAGGTGACAGGTCAATTCCTCTAGATGTCAATGTTCTCAAATATAAAGTGAGAATATTGAACTAGAAGACAACTTTTAAGTTTTCTTTCGGTTTTTAAAAGACTCCTTAAGAAGTAAATTCATGTAATAAAATAAGAATTTCTAATTGGGCATGGTGGCATACATCTGTGATCCCAGTATGTTGGGAGGCTGGAGCAGGAGGATCACAAGTTCAAGGGCAGCCTCAGCAACTCAATGAGACCCTGTCTCCAAATGAAAAGGACTGGGGATGTAGCTCAGTGGCAAAGTGCCCCTGGGTTCAATCCCTAGTACTTAAAAAAAAAAAAAAAAAAAAGCAAAAGCATTTTTACTACAATTCTCTTTTCATGCAAATCTGCTTATGTTTATTCACTAGCTAGGCAAAAAACTTACCCAAAAGTCAAATCCTTAGCTAAAAAGTACTAGTTCTTATATAGTTGAATTTTATTGGGTTTGTTATTTAAGAATATTGCCATGTATGTGAAAAATTAGTTTGTTCCATAAAACTGTTTGATATAATGAAGAAAAATACGTAAATTATTACCTTTCAATCAGCGAATTCATTATCTCACTATTTTCTTGAAAAAGGCAAATAAGGTTGGTTGGTAGGGAAAGATAGTTACATAAATGTTCAAAATGACTTGTTCCAGAAACTGCAAATGGAGAAGAAAAGAGTAATGCATCAAACGAACACCCTGCATGGGAATATGCAATTGTAGAGCTTTAAATAAGAAAAAAAATCTAAGTGTTCATATTTACTAAGTATATATAACCTGTAGGAAATTTAATAGAATGGCATATGGAAGGGATCCATGGAAAATGACACAACGAACAGAATGGAGTTACGTGACTCCTACCAAAAAACTGGTCAAAACTTCCTGGCATCACACCTTTTATAAAATATTTGCAAACCTGTGCACCTGCACAATATACTTCACAGGGTTACTGTAAACATTAAATGACAAAATAATGTATGGGTGCTCTGGAAAAGCTTATGGCAGCACAGAAATATAAAGTGATTTTATCATGAGAGACGAATCTAAACACTGACTCTAATCACTAAATATTTTGGACTATTCTGTATGGTGCATGAGCAACTGACTGAATGGAGGGGCCAGTCAAAAAACTTTTAGTCAGCAGTATTACATGCAGGCACCCTATGACCTGTGTAAGGCACTATCGGAGCACAAACACAGTTAAGTGAGCTCTTATACTATTACTTTCATTAAATTAATCAAGAGAACATGGAAAACAACTGTGAAATAAATCAATTCCCACCTTAAAATCAGTTTTATCTGCAGTTATGGTATTCTGAATTTTAATGACATACATTCAAATTAAAAGCCATGTAAAATTGTTTCACTTTTTAAAATCTGAGGAACATAGTTCTGCATTATATAATCAAACAATTTAACATCTCAAACCAAAACTAAGATATTTATGGGAGAAGTGCTTTGCAAATGTAAAAACATTTACACAGAAGTATAAAAGTACATTTACTGAGATTCAAATAAAAAACAGATGAAAACAAATATGTTTTTATTCTATAAACCTGTACTTCTCAGGTAATTAATTATATCTAAACTTTTACTTGGTTTTCATTTGAAAGTCAGTTTTCTTCTTCTATTTCTTTCTTTTTTTGGGTGCCGGGGTTGGAATCCAGGTATGCTTAGCCACTGATCCACATTCCCAGCCCTTTTTATGTTTTATTTTGAGACAGGGTCTCGCTAAGTTGCTTAGGGCCTTGCTAAATTGCTGAGGCTGGCTTTGAACTTGTAATCCTTCCGTCTCAGCCTTCCAAAGCCACTGGGATTAAAGGTGTGTACCACAGTGCATAGCACAAGTCACCATTATTGTCTATTGCTAGAGTAAAAATACTACAAACACTTTTTAACATTTGAAAAGAAATGAGATATTACCTTGAATATCAGGTGGGGATGGAACGCCATTTAGGTAATGAAAAAACAATGCAGAACACTTCAGGAAAGGCATGATTCCAGCTTTGACACTCTTCCACAGATGCCAGCCTGAGGGTATTTCTTTCAAGGCACTGCAACAGAAAATGACAATTAGGAAATCTAGTAAGAAAAGATCATTCTAGTTAAAACACAACATGTAAAACAGAACACATGTGTTTAGGAATGGCTTAATAGGCTAGTGGTAACTTTGACCATAACAGTTTGTCAAGTACAGTGATGTAGCTTCTAATGCTCCTACGAAAATTTACAAAAGTAAAAAAGCCACATAAAGAAAAAGTTCGGAAATTGAAAAACCATCACCTATTCCAGTATCTTATACCAGTAGGTATTATGTTGGCAAACTATTTCCATACTAACTTGTTTTATACAGTTGTAAATGTAACATATGAAATTTAAGATTAACATGCTTTCCAGAACACTATATGCCATAATTTTAATATACTGATAATATCTCAAAACACATTAACTGTAACCTATAAATTATTTCTCTATATGCAAACATTTAGATTACTTTTAATTCCTGGCTAACACAGATTATATCAGAATGTACATATTTAAATACTTATAGGCTTTTCTATATGTTGGATTCTTTTGCAAGTATAGATTCTCAGAAATAAGACATACTGTAGTCAAAGAACGAACATTTTATAGGTTCTTGACATACATCGTTAAAAAGCTGCATGAAATTGTTGTACCAAATCACAATAACTTCAATATCATGTTATGTTTTAATAATTTCACACTATTCCTGCCAATTCTGGATATTACCTTAAAAATATACTATAGGGTGGCTTGGCGGTTACAGCACTTGCCCAGCATGCGCAACTACACAGGTTCAAACTCCAGCAATCATGTACACAACTGGGTTCAAACCCCAGCAACCATGTACACAAGTGTCAGAGCAACTAAAGCTATGTGAAAAACTAAACAAAAATTGATTTTCTCTGTCTCTCTCTTTCTCTTACTGTTCTTCTCTCTTAAAAAAAAAAAAAAAGTATGTCAATTTAATTTGCATTTGAAATTCCTAAGGAGACCACATCTGAATAGATATACTTTGGAATCTGTGCCAGATTCTCCGAGCAAATGAAGGGCTCCACAGATAAACAAATGTGGGAAGCTCTGCATATTATGATCCTTTTCTAAGAGATTTCCAGTTGTGTCAAGTATATCAATACTACTGAAGGTTATTCCAGGTTTTTTTTTTTTTTTTTTTAAATGGTACTGGAGATTGAACCCAGGGGTGCTCTACCACTGAGTTATACACCCCTAGCCCTTTTTATTTTGAGATAGGGTCTCACTAAATTGGTGAGGCCGGCCATGAATTTGTAATCCTCTTGTTCAGTTTTCTGAGTCACTGGGATTATAGATGTGTACCACTGAACCGTCTGTATCTTTTTTAAACATGCAATAGACGAAATTTTCTGTAATTAAAAAATGAATTCTTGGGGCTGGAGTGGTGACTCGGTCGTTATGGCATTTGCCTAGCATGTGTGAGTATGAGGGCTCAAACCCCAGCACCACGTACAAAACTAAGTGTCGGAGCAACAAAAGCCATATGAAAAACTAAATAAAATTGATTCTGTCTGTCTCTCTCTTTAAAAAAAAAAAAAAAATTCTTTCCTCATGCTGACCTCTACTAATATTTAGGGAAACGTCTTTCAAGGAAAGATTGTAATCTCACCTTCCTGTATACTGGTGAAGTGTTTTATACAAAGCAAGAACTGCTAATTCTTCTTCACCAGTGGGATTTTCTTGATCCATGCCATTCTCTTCTGAAAGATAAGGAAATACTAGTACTCTGTACTTTCCTATTGTGTTGTCAAAAGGATTGACTGATGACCATGTAAGTTAAGCACTTAAATATATTCATATACTCATACAATATGTATTATTTTCACAAACTATACAGAATTTTAATCCTTCAAGTGTGAGCTTAGTATTGATCTCTATCAAATCAAAGAGCCAGCTGACATGCTGTGGGTAAAATCAGCTAAATGTACCATCTTAAAAAGTATGAAACCCAGGAAGTCTGAATGTAAATCTCACAGGGACAATAACAAAATATATAAGTTAAAACAAAATTGGCACTCTAAACCTAAAATTCTAAGGAGCTTAACTATCATGCTACTTGAGTAGTAATGAATGAAATAAAAAAAGGTCAAATAATTTATGTTGCTAGGAGATTTTATAAGCAATAAGAAATTTGTTTCAATTTTTTTTTTGGTACTGGGGATTGAACCCAGGGGTGCCTTACCAATGAGTCACATTCCCCAGACCTTTTTATATTTTATTTTGAGACAGAGTCTTTCTAAGTTGCCAAGGCTGGCTTTGAACTTGCAATCCTTCTGCCTTAGCTTCCAGAGTAGCTGGGATTACAACAGTGTACCACCATGCTGGCTTCTTTCAAAACTTTTAACATGACAATAAATAGAAAAAGCAAGCAGCCTAATTCTAATTTATACATTCTCACCTAAATACTTTTTCCTCTAATACTTTTTGAATCAAGAAAACTCTCAAGATACTGACAAAAAGGCAAGAGTTACCTGTACAAGAGGTAAGTAAGATCTGTATGATGTGTGCCATAGTAACCAGATGGAAAATGTGGAGGTCTCCAGTGCTGAGGCTGACCCCTGAAAAATCCTGACACTGCAAGGCAGGGAAGGCAAGCACCAAACCCACCTAGGCACCAATACAGAACATCAGTTAGTGCCTTTCCTCATAGTTAAACATACTGCCATTTTCTTACTGTGAGCTTAGGCCCTTCCTTGAAGAAATCTTGTTCTGAGCTATATCCCCAGTCCTTCAAAAAAAAATTTTTTTTGAGACAAGGTCTCACTAAGTTGCTGACACTGGCCTCAAATGTAGTGATCTTTCTGCCTCATTCTTCTAATCCACTGGGATTATAGCAAAGTGCCAGCCATGGTGCTCAGTGAAACCTTTGTTTTGAAATGGTATACACATCAGAAAATTCAGTAAGACTGGTTAAATGAAATGACTCAAAGGACTTTTTTTTTTTTTTTAAAGAGGGAAGGACAGTGAGAGAGAGAGAGAGAGAATCAATTTTTATTGAGTTTTTCACATGGCTTTCGTTGCTCTGACACTTAGTTGTGTACGTGGGTGCTGGGGTTTGAATCCGTGTACTTGTGCATGCTGGGCAAGCACCGTAACCGCTGAGCCACCGCTCCAGCCCCTCAAAGGACTCTTGATGGGCAATATCGTATCATTTATCCAATGGGTCCCCCTACACAGCACTTATTAATAATAAAAAATACTTGAGGGGCTGGAGTGGTGGCTCAGTGGTTACAGCGCTTGCCTGGCATGTGCAAGTACACGGGTTCGAACCTCAGCACACACATACACAACTAAGTGTCAGAGCAATGAAAGCCATGTGAAAAACTCAATAAAAATTGATTCTCTCTTTCTCTTACTGTCCTTCTTTCTTTAAAACAACAAAAAACAAAAAAAACTTGAAATTGGGCTGGAGCAGTGGTTCAGTGGTAGAGTGCTGCCCGGCATGCACGAGGACCAGGGTTTGAACCCCAGCACCATATACACAACTGTTAGAACAACAACCACAAAAAAAAAGATGAAAAAATGAATTAAACCGATTCTCTCTAAAAAACTTTAAAAACGTTATAAATATTAAACAAAACCAAACCAAAAAAAAAAAAAACCCAAACAAAAAACACCCCAAAACAAAACTTGAAATCTTTTTAGGGAGTGAACTGTGGAAAAAGTATGGGCTTTGGACCAAAGTTCTGAGGCAATCATGAGTCTAGAAAATAAGGGGACAACACTTGGGCTGCTGAATATGACAGTAGCCTCTGTAGTCTGGGCAACATGACCTAGTTGAGGTGGGGCTGAAATCTGGCCACCTACTCTTTGGTCAGCTGTGTGTCCTGGCACCAGGTTGCATTTGCTCAGTAGACATCCCTTTTCCCTGAATCATAAAAAGGGGCTGTCTGTCATTAAGTGGTGAGACCACAGTGTACTTACTGTCTGTCCAGATTTTCTAAAATGCACAAAAGCACTATGTGAACCAGCAGTAGCCCTTAGTCTGCTGGTGTTACTTTTACCTCTTTAATATACGTTTAAAAGCACAGAGATATTAAATTACTGACCTTAGCCACAAAGCAAAATTAGAGGAGTATCTAGACACCCAGATCAAGCCTGTCAACAAGGTTCCTGAATATTTAATTTCTGAGGCTTCTCATAAAAAAATTAAACAAAGAGTAGAATAATAGCACATGATGGCTAATGCCTATTCTACGCCTATATGCTACTCACCAAACCTAAGGTAAAGATACATGGTACAATAAAGAGAACTTCAAACTGTAAAATACCCACCAATAAATGAAACATGTCGATATCTAATATGCATGGAAGGTCTTCATAGTTATCATTAGGCACCAATGCTAAAGATTTAAAGAAAAATACATTAGCACATTTCATATGCCAACATACATTAAAAAGCATAAAACCTAGTTTAAATTTAACTTTTTCCAAGTTATTGACAAGCCAGAGCTTACATGTAAGAAAAACAGTACTACTAAAATTTCATTCATAACTGAGAAGTTATATGGCTAAAAACAATCGTAAACATTAATACTCACATGCAAAAAGTTTACAAAGGTGTCCTTGAACCACTGAAAGTGATGCTACTGTCCAATGTGCTGCTGCAAATCTTGTTAGTGACCGAAGACAGTCATCCTGGAATAAAGAAATTGACACAATTATCAAAATAGTCAACAAATGAAGTAGTTCTCTTCTTTCAGAGATGCTAGTTCAAAGCCTAGCTGCATATACAATGAAACTCTAGATGGTATAGAAATGAATCTATGACATCATGACATCTTTATTACTTTATCTTATTCTTGTAATACTGGGCATTGAACCAAAGGCCTCATGCATGCTAGGCAATTGCTCTAGCTCTGAGCAACATCCCTGGGCCCATGCCCCACATTTTTTTTTTTTAAAAGAGAGGGAAGGAGAGAATCAATTTTATTTATTTTTTAATCTGGCCTTAGTCTCTCCAACACTTAGTTGCGTACATGGTGCTCGGGTTTAAACTTGGTTCCTGGTGCATGCCAGGCATGCGCTTTAACCCTGAGCCACTGCTCCAGTCCCAGGCCAGGGTGTTTTTAAAAACTTCCTAGGTGATTCTAAATCAATAAAATTTGATAAGTTTGCTTTACAAGTGATTAGTTAAGCAAGAGATGAAAAAAGTTATAAGCTTAAAACAACAGGTAGTGTATGACACTATCAGACGCTAGCTACAGTAAATATTAGCAAGCCGTGATTGTATACTCCCTTATTTTATATATACTTAGTTCAACATGAATTTATACTTACTTTCATCTTATTTAAAGATGGCTAAATGTGGTAGAGGGTGCGTTCTGTCATTTCCAACTGTAGCATTAAAAATCTCAAGAATAGGGATGGAATGGTGGCTCTGCAGTTATGGCACTTGCCTGGCATGCATGGAGACGTGGGTTCACATCACAGCACCATGTATGCAATGAAGTGTCAGAACAACGAAAATCAGATGAAAAACTAAATAAAAAATTGATTCTCTTTCTCTCTCTTTCTAAAAAAAAAAAAAAATCTCAAGACTAAGTACTCTTGTTGTTAGTTTCTTTTTATCTTTTCAAGTGCTTAATTAAACAAGAGGTACAGATGAAAACAGTTACAGTTACTTCCAGAAATCCATTTAAAAGAAAAAAACTCAAGAAAAGTTAAATAATGGGGCTGGGGATGTGGCGCAGGGGTAAGAACATTTGCCTGGAATGCATGAGCCCCTGGGTTGTTGGATCCCCAGCACCATACCTACAGACAAAAGTAAATCAGAAACATTATTTCTTTGATAATCTTACCCTAAAATATGGGTTTTACTCTAAAAGGAGCGAAAACATGGTTCAAAAAATATTTCAGGTTTGTAAGTTTAAAAGAAGCAGAAGCACCTAATTTCCATTTTATCCTTTCATGAAATGAATAAACTGAGAACTTACCAGTCTGCATGGCAAAGGACCAAACAAAGGTTTATCCTCATCACTCAGAATTCTTTCTGCAGATTAAAAACAGTTAAGATGGCAAAATTCATTATGTATACTTTATAATGATTTTTTAAAAGCAGAAAACCATTTTTTCTATAGAAAGCATAATATTGTCAGGTTTTTGAATTGTTAAGCCATTTCACAGGAATTAACCTCAGATGAAAGGTAAAAATAAGCCCATATTCTCTCAACTGATAAGACACTATAACAGCCACCAAAATAAGTTATTTCTTGCTGTGATTAACTGATAAACTGTCAAATTAGCATTGGGTCAGGCTGAAGCAGTGGCTTGGAGCTTATAGTGCTCGCCTGGCAATTTCGAGGCTGTGGGTTCAAACCCCAGCACCATAATGAAGTGTAGGAGCAGCGAAAGCCACAAAAAAAAACTAAATAAAATTGATTCTCTTTCTCATTCTCTCACTGTCCCTCTCTCTTTAAAATGAAAAAAAAAAAAATAGCATTGTCAGTATATTACATTTCCTGATTTTAAGCCTTTTTATTATTTCTTCATATTGTTGTCCAAACACTTTAAAATACCTCATTTAAAACCAGGACTCCACAGAATTCATATCAACATTTGCTTGTGACCTATAGAGAAACAACTAATAGTCTCTTACCTATGCTCTGGATAGTGTATGCACAACTACCCCAACACATTATGGGCACACGTGGATCTTCTTCGTTGGGATGAACCTTTAGTCCCACCTTATAAGTAGCAGTTCCAAATGTTGTTAGCATTTCTTTTATGCTTTCGGAATAAGGATTCCTGAAGTAGATATATATAGGATTAGTTCAAAATAAGGTGTACACATCAATAAAACTTTTTTTTGTACTAATATTTTGTACTAATATTTTATTTTGAGACAGGGTCTCATGTAATGCTTAAACTTCAGAACTCAAGATTGGTATCCTACAAACATTTGCTTTCTAGTTTGCCAAATCATTTTGCTACTATTTAATGACTTAATTTCAAATGAGCTAAATACAAACGAAATAAAATAATATACTTACTTAGGATGAAACTTAGGTCTAAAACTTTCAGGGAGCTGTAACTCAGCCGTATTTTCTGAATTCTTTGAAGAGGCAGTATCTACAGAAATGGGCATTTTATACAATTATTCAAAAAATTACAATATTTCACTGTTTCAGCCACGTAGGCAAAAAAAAAAAAAAAAACAAAAAAAAAAAACCAGGAAAAAACTTTCCTATTAATAAAAACTGGTGTAACATCCATAGACAGCATGAAAAATACTATTGCTCAGTTTGAATGAGGCACTTTTTTCAGTTACTTAAGCTTTTCCTCATAACAGAGCCAATGGAACAAAAAAGTATATGATATTTTGTTTCTGAAAAAAAAAAAACAATGATATGAATCCTGCTTATGCTGCTTCTCTACAAAGTCACAAGTATAGCGCAGTTTATGAAACTTGGTGCCTTTGGTACTGCTAACAATAAAGTCAGTCAACCACCTAGTTTTTTTTTTGTTTTTTTTTTGTTTTTTTTTGACAGAGAAGAAAGAGAGAGACAGAGACTCAATTTTTATTGAGTTTTTCAAATGGTTTTGGTTGATTCTGAGACTTTGTTGTGTATGTGGTGCTGGGATTTGAACTTGATTACTTGTGCCTGCCGGGCAAAGTGCTGTAACCGCTGAGCCACAGCTCCAGCCCCAAGCTAGCTTTTTAATAGTCACTCTCCCTCATTCCAATTCTTTGACAAATTTACCATAAACTTCCCATGAACATGTGTGCTTTCAACAAATGAAAAGTAATGCAGTAAAATCAAATTCAGTTCATGAAGACATAAAAATTAATCAAAATTTTAAGTTGCAAGTTTCTTTTTTAAACAATTTCTTCTGAAAAATTTTCTAATCATCTCAAACTTCAGAGAAACAAAGAAAATGGGTTACCAGAACTTACTGGGAATACTTTCTTCTTTCCTAAGAACCTGCAATGCTTTTATTTGCTGAGATATTGTTCTAATCCACTGAGTCAGATTTGGTTGATCTGAAAAATTTGACCTGCTAGAAAAGATTATAGAGAGCACTCAGTACTTCGTTGTTGCTTAAGATACAAAAGATTTCTTAAGCCATCACAGGTATAATACTTTAGACACATTTCAAATGCTTTTTTTTTTTTAAAGGGCAATAGTAAAAATTGTATTAAAAAAATCATAATAGCTACTAGGCACAGTAGTGCATGCCTGTAATCCTAATGACTTGAGAGACTGAGGCAGGAGGACTGCTAGTTCAAAGTCAGCCTCAGCAATTTACTGAGGCCCTAAGCAACTTTTCAAGATTATGTTTTGAGGGACAGTGAGAGAGAAAGAGAGAATCAATTTTTTTTTTAAAGAGAGAGAGAGGAATAATGAGAGAAAGAGAGAGTAAACTTTATTTAGTTTTTAAAGCGGCTTTTGTTGCTCAGACATCACTTACCAGGCAAGCTCCGTAATAACTGAGCCACCACTCTAGCCCCTAGAATTTTTTAAATATCATAATCATTACCACTAACATTTATCAAGTGCTCGTTATGTGACAAGCTATTGGCAAAAGTACTTTACTACAAGCATCGTATATTATTAGATTTAATCCTTAAAATATTCATGTTGTATGTATTATTGTCTCTATTTTAAAGATGAGGAAGATGAGGAATATGAGGTTTAGAGTTATGTAACTTGAGTAAGGCCAGAAGACACAAAGCTGGCATTCAAATTCAGTTCTGTTAAACGCCAAAGACTTTTTATAACTGTCTTTAACTATAACCAAAACATACCTGACTCTCATGGAATAAGAAAATAAAAAACTGAACCACCAAACTTCACACGAAATCTAATAAAGGTGACTTCTTCCTATACACAGTTATTTATTTAATTCGGTATCAGAAATTAGACCCAGGGGTGCTTAATCACTGAGCCACAGCCCTAATCCTTTTTATTTTTTGAAACAAGGTTTTGCTAAGTTACTGAAGCTAGCTTTAAACATGTGATCCTCCTGCTTCAGCTTCCTGAACTGTTCGGACTACAGGTATGTGCCAGTTTCTGACAGTTGCTTCTTCTTCTTTTTCAATAAATAGGGACAGTGAGAGAGAGAGAGAGAGAGAGAATCAATTTTATTTAGTTTTTCATGTGGCTTTCATTGCTCCGAGCCTTCGATGTATATATGGTGCTGGGGTTTGAACTTTTGTCCTTGCCCATGGCAGGCAAGTGCTGTAACCACCAAGCCACCGCTCCAGACCCCTGACAGCTAATCTTTAATCTAATCATAATAATTTTTTTTCTTTTTTTTCTTTTTTTTTTTTTTAAGAGAGAGGGACAGTGAGAGAAGAGACAGAGGATCAATTTTATTCTGTTTTTGATGTGGCTTTTGTTGCTCCGGCACTTCGCTGTGTATGTGATGCTGGGGTTCAAACCTGTGTCATTCCTTGCGCATGCCAGGCAAGCACCATAACCCCTGAGCCACCGCCCAATCCCAAAGATTAATTTCTTATCAGTTCAAATGCAGGTATGTCAGTATGCACCACAATATTCTTTAATGATTAAAAAGAATCAGCATACTTCGACTATTATAAGAACATTTTATGAAAGCATAGATTAAAATACCAAAGTTTGAACTCATAAAATAGAAGAAAACCTGACTTTGCTTTAAATTAAATCCAAATAATTACATAAAAACAGATGATTTATATTCATAAAACTTAAACTAGTATAGGTTGAGTATTTCTTATTCAAAATGCTTATGATCAGAAATAAGTATTTCTGGGGCTGGAACAGTGGCTCAGTGGTTATGGCGCTTGCCTGGCATGTGCAAGGACCTGGGTTCAAACTCCAACACCACATACACAACTAAGTATTGGAGCAATGGAAACCAGATAAAAAGCTAAATAAAAATTGATTCTCTCTTTCTCTCTCACTGTCCCTCTCTCTTTCTTAAAAAAAAAAAAAAAAAAAAAAAAGAAGTATTTTAGCTTATTGGTTGAGTACTGCTAATCTGAAAATCCAAAATTCTACAAAATATGTACTAAACTTTTTGAGTGTCATGCAGGTCCATTTTAGATTAGAGGTGCTCAACTAATATTTGTGCATATGAAGCATACAGCATAATTCTAATCTGAGAAATGAAGCTCAGATTTGAAGAGCAAGTTGCCTAATCTAGCCTTGAACTTGTGATCTTCCTGCTTCAGCCTCATAAGTCACTGGGATATAGGTGTGTACCACCAGGTGGCTTAGGGATTTTCTATTTTAAACACTTTTATGGTTTGGACATGAGGTGTTCCCCCAAATATCCTGGGTTAATGCAGATATGTTCAGAGGTGAAACAACCAGATTATGAGAACTGTAATGAAATCAGTCTATCCTAGTTTGAATGGATTAATTGGGTGGTAACGGTAGGCATGTGGGGTGCATACTGGAGGAGGTATGTGACTGGGAGCATACCCTTGAAAGCTTTTTCTTTCCTGAAGTCCCTTCCCTTTTCTCTCTATTTCCTGGCTACCAGGAGTGAAATAGCTTTCTTCCTCCTCACCTGGGGCCCAGAGAGATGGAACTTCCCAACCATGGACTGAACCTCTGAAATTTTGAGCCAAAATATGTGTTTCCTCCTCTTGTTAGGTATTTTGGTCACGGTAAGAAAAGCTGACATATATATCAACAAATTTTCATTTTGTCCGTATTACAGAGCATTTTTTTTTGTGTGCTAGGGATTGAACCCAGAGGAGCTTTAAAAACTGAGCCACAACCCTAGTCCTTTTTATTCTTTGAAACAGGATTTTGCTAACTTGCTTATTAGGATCTCACTAAGTTGCTGAGGGTAGCCTCGAAATTGCAATTCTCCTGAGTCACTAGGATTATAGACATGTGCCACTGCACCTGGCCTTTAATGAGTGTTTTTAAAACACACGAGGGAGATATTTAAATAGGATTCCTAGAAATAAAGAGAAGACTTAGTTTTCATGAATATAGAGAGAATTTATATCTTCTGTAGTATTTATTGGTACATTAGAAACTTGTATTTTGGTCTATTCCTCTTTAAAAACCAAAATCATATTCATAGGTCTAGTGGAAGTAATAACTACCTAATAACTATGATAGAGACTGGAAAGAACCAGGAAAACAGGCAATAATATAGAGTGAGTTCCCAACCCCCTAGTTTATTATTTCATTATCTTCAATACAAGCTATTGCTTTGCTCTAAGGTTTTATTGAGCCCAAACTTACCTGTTAAAAATATTTCTTGGAGGAAGCAACAGAGGAATAACAGTATTACTCAAGCACTCACAAAGGGGACAAAGAAACTCTCCATTTTCTACATCATAGCTTGTATGTAAGCGTAACCTCTGTTGCCTTCGCTGTTCTTTAGCTTGAACGGAATCAAAATACCTTTACAATTAGAGAACACGAGGTATTAAAAACAATTGTTATTTATTGAAATGAGAGCCACAAGCTTTGACATTTTAGATCAAATTGCATTAATATTTCAAAAATGAACTGAATTGTTTTTAACGCTGGTACTATGATTTTTGACTTGTTTTAATAATCAAAAGGGATTAAGAGTTCTAAAATAGAAGAAGAAAAAAAAGAATGACTTGCAAGCAAACATTTCAGAAGTAACAACAGAGATTTCTGGTGCTACTTCCGCGGGGTTGATGGCTCCTTGTTTGGGGCAGTTCATCACAACTCAGTGAGCACAGCGCTAGGATAGTAATAATGACTTGTTGGTTTTATAGAAGCATAGAAAGCACCAAGGGAGAACAAATTCAAGATTATTCCATCTTAGCACAGGGAGTCACTACAATCTTAGGGAGTAAGAAAGCAAAGACTAAGAATCAAGCTATTCACCTTGGATCTGAGGAAAGACAAAATTATTCTTCTAGAGCTTACCCCCCATAAAAAACCTTTTCTTTCTCTAGTTTGTTACCTAATACAGATCAACTCCCTTTTTTCGAGAGCTAAGAGGAGCCTCTGATACAAAACTGCATTAAAAAATATATTTGAGGGGCTGGAGTGGTAGCTTGCAATCAGAGTGCTTGCGGGGGAAGCACATGGACCTGGGTTCAAACCCCAGCACCAAATGCACAATTAAGTGTCCAAGAAACAAAGGCCAGATGAAAAATGAAATAAAATTGCCTCTTAAAAAAAAAAAAAAAACAACAAAAAACAAAACCATGCACGCATATAGTTTTTTTTTTCTTTTTAAGAGAGAGGGACATGTGGGGAGCATGGGGGGGGCGGGGGCTGGAGCAGTGGCTCAATGGTTACAGTGCTTGCCTGGCATGCTGGAGGACACTAGTTCTAACCCCAGCACCACGTACACAATGAAGTGTTGGAACAATGAGGGTCACATGAAAAACTAAATAAAATTGATTCTCTTTCTCTCTCACTGACCCTCTCTAAAAAAAAAAAAAAAAAAAAAAGAGAGAGAGAGAGAGACAGCGGGGTGGTGGGAATCAACTTTATTTAGTTTTTCATATGTTTTCATTGTGGTTGTATGCTGGGGTTCAAATCTGCATCGTCACGTATCCCAGGCAAGCGCTGTAACCACTGAGCCCCTACTCTGAAGCTTCTAATAACTCCTTTATATCTGACAAAGCAAATTACTTTTGTTATTTATTAGGCAACAATATAGAGTTTTTTTGGTTAACATCTTTAGTTCTTTTTCCTTTTTTTCTACAATGGAATTACCTTTATTTAAAAATACAATTTTGCACCTTCAGATAAGCTTCTCTTGACTAATATTAAGAATGTCAATTACCTTTGCCAACAATGGGCATGCATTATGTGCCCACAGCTACCAGTGTGTGTTCCGCAAGACAGATCAGGGTGCATGAATAATGGATCATATTTTTCTGCATTACAAAACAATACAAAAAAACCAAGCATTTAATTTTCCTGTAACAAACTTGCAACTTTAAATTTGTTAAATCCTCGATAAGGACTTACTCGTAAACTTGAAATGAAATGCTAGTGTTTCTACTTTAAGATACCAATAAATTTATTCAAGACCCTGGATTACTTAGAAAGCTCAACATTCTAATTTTCATCACCTTGAGAAAATTAATTAAACATCTGAATTGCAAACTGAGATTGGAACTAAGTATTTAAGTAGTCAGTCCTCCATATTTGTGACTTCCACATCCATGGATTGTATCAACAGTTGATCAAAAATATTAGGGGATAACAAGCAGACCTAGGCTCCACCTCTTCAACTTCTACCCCCCCCCCCCCCCACACACACACACATCCATCCTAATACTCCTTTTCCCATCTACATCAGTCTGAGTCCCTTGCATTCTGCCCCTTAGTTTCCCTTGGATGGTCATGGGTCTAGAGGGAAAGCAATCTGGTCTTAGACCCATGCTTCCTGGGGGGCCTTTACTTGTTCCCTCTCCCCCATCACCCTGCCTTTCACTCTAGCCCCCTCTGCAGGCAATTTCCTCAACTCTTATCATCCCCCTCCTTGGCTGCCCTTTCCAGAACATCCCCTCCTCCTCCTTCCCTTTATAGTTGGTTCCTTTCACCACCCCCAACTTCCTCACCTCAGTTCCTTGTTACAGAGGTTCTCACTCAGAATCTTCCTCCCATGCTACCTGTGGCAGGGACCTAAGAAAGCTTTTCCACCTATCTTTCCTTCCCAGAACCCTGCACTAAGAAGCTTCCAGGCTGGTTTAGCCCAGCCTGTGGATAGAGTAGTACAGTGCCCAGAGGGGCATTTCCCCACCCGGCATGTTCACTGTTTCTGGCGTTGCCCTCCACTCCCCAGAAGAACTGACAAAGGGGCCCTTTAGCCTTTGAGTTTTTTGTTGCCCAGTTAGCTGGTACCCATGTATACAACCTCACTGGGGAGGCTTCCTACAGGGAATGAGTTCCTCCAACCCAAGGGCAGAGATAAGGAGGACGTAGGGGAGGACAGGATCTTAGGTGGGCAGAGGTGAATCTTGTGGGGGATCCTCCCACAACCCGCTGAGCATTCAGGCTGCAAGGATGGGCATTGTGCTCTCCCTGAGCCTAAGAGTATGCCTGAAAGGAGTAAGAGGGCTGTGCAGCGGAGCCAAAGCCAGTGGTTTGGGGATATAAGTCTCCCAAAGCCTCAAAACTTCGAAGACTGGGCTCTTTGAGGTACAGGGTCCCTAGCCTAACCTTTGAGTTCCTCTCCCTGGCTGCAGTCCAATGACTAGGTGGGTGGGAGATCCCCATCTCTTCTTTCTGTCCCATTTGCAGCACTAGTTTTGTTTCCTTAATAAATTTTTAGTTATGAAACAAAAAAAAATATTAGGGGAAATGAAACTGCATCTGTATTAATAAACACTGTTTTTCTTGTCATTATTCCCTAAAGAATATAGCTTAACAACTATTTGCATAGCATTAACATTGTATGAGGTATAAGTAATGATGATTTAAAGTATGTGAAAGAATGTGCATTGGTACAGAATGCACATGCAAATACTATGCCATTTTATTTATATAAGGAACTGGAATATATGTAGAGTTTGGTATCCACTGGGGGTCCTGAAATCAATTTCCATGACAACTAAGAGATGATTATACATCTAATCTTTGGGACCTGAGAGATTCCAATACACTCCATCATGCCCTTACACCCTGAGCTCAAGGTAAAAAGGTTAATCTTCATGGGGCTGCACGAATTGCATTCTGATCAACTGGGTCACAATGATCTCTATTTAAAAAAAAAAGATGTTTTGATAATAACAGGTGCTTCATAGAAGACTCTAACTGAAAAGTCACTATAATAGAGTCAAAGTGACAAGAGAATATCTAAGCTTATGCCAAATTAGATGAGAAAGAATTCAGAATTTTCTGTTCTTGTGTTAATTTTTATATTCAAAAGGAAATGACAAATGAAAATAAGATAGATGTCTATTCTCTGGGATTTTTGATTTTTCCATATATAGAAATAATATATATATATTATTATATATAAGAAAACCTTTTATGATGTAAATTGTGAAAATATTTGGAAAATCCACTTATGCTGTCCAGTCTTTTCTTCAGGAAGTAATGAACTGTATAAAAGCAGGAACTCTACCTTTACCTTAGAATGAAGTTATAAAGCACACAGTTCAAAGAACCATTTTTTAAAGAAGAAACGTCAAGTTTTCATAATTAGGGTCCTTCAGAGAGACATTGTGAAGACTCTGCTTCTAGAACGAACCTACCAATGAGTTTTTGAACTTTCTATCCTTCAATGTGAAAGGAAGTGGCTAAAGAAGTGCTCTGGAAATTCCCAAGGCGGTTTCTTCTATTAAGTTCGCTAGGGGGCTGGAGCAGTGGCTCAGGGCTTGGAGACCTTGCCTGGCAGGTGCAAGGACCTGGGATTTAAATCCCAGCACACATACATACACAATCAAGTGTCAGAGAAACAAGAACCAGATGAATAAATAAAATTAATTCTTTTTCTTTCCCTCTCTCCCACTCTCTCTCTTAAAAAAAAAGTTCATTAGGTATCACATATAGAAATATGCACATAGTAAACAAGCTGAAGATTAGAGAAACAAAGTTCAGATCTCCTAGACTATTATCCCTCTCTGAGAAAGGAAAGAGGGTCAGGCCTCTTTCCAGGGGGACTTGCAACCAGCCACTTATCAGTGCTGGGGTATAAGATCTAGTCCCCTCACCCCAACTCTGAATAATTCTTTTTTTTTTTAGGGCTGAAAACCGAACTCCGGGGCCTTGCACATGCTAGGCAAGCGCTCTGTTACTGAGCTAAATCCTCGATCCCCCAACTCTGAATAATTCTGATAGGGCGATCAGACTCCAGAGCTCCCATGGGGTTGGTTAAGGCCCTTTTGGGACTGTATTATAGCTCAATGCCTCCCTTTGTGCAAATCTGCTTCCTTCCCTTCCTTTCCATATCTGATGATCCCCAGGCTCTCCCTAATAACTGTCCTGCACATTAATCTCTGTTTCAAGATGCTGTTTTCTGGAGAATCCTATCTGTTGTAGGTAGTATTACTATTCCAAGTCCACATCTGGCTCTAGTATTGCTACTCATATAGGAAACTTACAGCACTATTCACAAGAGTCTATTCTGGCTCTATCCATGAGACAAGTAATTACGACTACTTAGTGTGTATCAGCAAAGTATGTTATATGACAGGAAAGACCATTATGTACCCCAATATGTTAATATCACATCACAAGAAAAACTTTTCTTTGAATTTCTGTTATTTAGTGGTTCCACATCTATCAAGCAGGTAATTCCTGCCAAGTCACCTGCTAAATATACCATCATACTTCTGGAGTTATTGTTAGATTAATAACTTCATACTACCAACCACACTGGTAGTCATTATTAATAGAGAAGATAAGGATCTAGTTATGACTTACCTGGATCCTGAATAAATTTACTTCTGTTTTTTGATAGTACAGTTGATCTTTGAACAAATGCTGCCAAGACCATTGCCCTGCTTTCCACTTTAACTTCTTGCTCTTCTTGACACAATATACAGGTAACAAACTGTCTTTGTTCAGGGACCTGAGTTTGTGCTGGGCCCAATGCTGTAAGTGTCATATCTGAAACCATAGGACTGTAACAAAAAGGTTATGAATATAATGAATGAGCCTAGGGGTTTCTCTATAATCATAAAACAGTAGACTCTAGGTATGTATATATTTAGCACCTATTTTTAAACACCTGAATAGTCAAAAGTCTTTCATATATACTAAAACCATCTCCTTTTTTTTTTTAAAAAGAGAGAGACAATGTGAGAGAGAGAGAGAGAGAATCAATTTTATTTAATTTTATATGTGGCTTTGGTTGTTCCAACACTTCACTGTGTATGTGGTGCTGGGGTTCAGACCCCGCATCCTCATGTATGCCAGGCAAGTGCTGTAACCGCGGAGCCACTGCTCCAGCCCCTAAAACCATCCCCTTTAACCTTTACAACAATCTAACACACAGCACGGAGGCCAGATTTTGAGGGTCTTGTGTGGAAAATACTTTAGGTGTACATATGCATTATCTACAGGGAGAGATTTCTAAGATTAATTTCTTTAACTGGAGGCCATAAAATTTAACTAACAATTCTATTAAATTACTTGAGGATTAAAAACATACTCATAAAACAAAACAAAACAAAACAAACAAACAAAAAACACTGCCTCTCGTTTAGAACCACTGGTCAAGAGATTAAAAAATGATTACTTTCTTTACCTATTATCAAGAACAGCAGAGGTAGAGGAATCCAGTTCTAGGGTCTGTTGAAAGAGCTCTTTGTTCTCATCAATAAAGTGCCGCTGCATCTCAGACATCTGGGCCATGATTTTTTCTCTACGCAGTCTGGCAATCTCGGCTTTTCTCTTCCTCTCAGCTTTGTCTTTGTCTCTTGAACTCTGAAATTATGCTTCATTTAATTATGCTAAATGTACATTTTCTTTGTCAAAGCAGAAATACATTTATCATAAATATTAAAACTATTATACAATCTTATTTATTTAAACCAGAGACAAGATTCTTATATAGCCTAATGTTTAAAAAACAAAATACCAGACCCCCCAAATTTTGCTGCAACAAATTAATATATTTGTGCCATATTTCTTGGAATTTAAACGTTTATGAATAATATCAACTATTAACATTACAAAAGAATTTAATTTGCTCATACTGAACTTGCTATAATTTTTCAGTGTTATCACACTTTGCTTTCTTTTTCTTTATTGTAATGCTAAAGATCAAAGTCAAGGATCTCATGCACGCAAGGTTAAGTGCTCTACCTATAAGGCATACCCCCAGCCCCCATACTTTACTTTTTTTTTTTCCTTCCCTTTACCAGGCATTGAACCCAGGGATACTTAACCACTGAGCCACATCCCCAGCCCTTTTTATTTTTTATTTTGGACAGGATCTCACTATGTTGCTTAGAGCCTTGCTAAATTGCTGAGATGGGGCTTGAACTTGTGATCCTCTTGCCTCAGCCTGCCAAGCCGCTGGGATTATAGGCAGGTGACACTGTGCCTGGCTATACTTTAGTTTCTATACCTCTTCCATTATTGTTCCTTCTGTCTCTGGCACAGGACTGGTAGAAGAACATGCTCTTATCTTCTTAATAGCATTAAAAGTCTAAGAAAAAAAAATAGTATCAGTTACCCTGAAATTATGAAACACTGTCAAAATATATAAATAACAAATATTTAATGTTTCTCACAAAAGCAGAACAATGCAAATATGTTACCTTTAATATCCACCTAATCATGTCTTTGTGGACTTCCAGGTAGGGGGCATTTTGTAGTGTCTCCAGCATAGCTAGTATGCTTGGAGAGTTGTTTGGTGCTTCACCAGGTTCTATGGCAGAAAAAAAATAAAAGGTACAATAACAATGGCTGATGCATTACAGCGCTTAGTCCTATGCACAAGAAGATGAATGCAGCTGCTTATAATTACTTGTTGCCCATTATCTGATTATAGCTCTACTTACTAGAGATCATTAATACTTCTTGAGAATGTGACATATTTGTACTTTACAAACAAGTTGTCAACAACTAGAATTCATTAAACATTCAAAATTGACTTCTTACAACAATTGATTAATTTAACATAGCCTTTAGTAATATTAAATAAAAACTCCTCTAAAAAAATCTGGTACGGGGCTGGGGCGGAGGCTCAGTGGTTTCAGCACTTGCCTGGCATGTGCAAGTATGCAGGTTCGAACCCCAGCACCACATACACAACTAAGTGTCTGAGCAACAAAAGCCACATGAAAAATTAAATAAAAACTTAAAAAAGAAATCTGGTATACCTGAGATTTTACAAGTCTAAGAAAATGATTAAGGATTATAGTGATGCACATATATAAAAATGTTATAAAAATGTATTATTTGCTTGTCTTTTTTTTTCTTTAAAGTGAGAGAGAATCGATTTTGTTTAGTTTTTCATTTGGCTTTTGTTGCTCTGACAATTCATTGTGTGTGTGGTGTTGGGTTATGAACCCGTGTCCATGCATATGCAAGGCAAGTGCCCTAACTGATGAGCCACCACTCCAGGCCCTATTTGCTTGTCTTTAATAAAAGGTACAGGCATATTTGAAGTAAAATAAAAAATTTTCCCTTACAAATTCTTTTTTTCTTTTCTTTTCTTTTTTTTTAGGGGAAGGAAGAGTAAGAGCATTTTATTTATTTTTTCATCTGGTCTTTTGTTCCTCCAACACTTAAGTTGTGTATGTGGTGCTGAGGATTGAACCTGGGTCCTTGTGCATGCCAGGCAAGTACTCTAACCACTGAACTACTGCTCCAGCTACCAGCCCCCATTTTTCTAAAGACAGAGAGAGAAGAAAAAGAGAGAGAGGGAGAGAGAGAGAGAGAAAAAGGAAGAGAAGGGAGAATCAACTTTATTTTTTCTCTGGCTTTTATTTTTCTAACACTTTAGTTGTATATGTGGTGCTGGGGCTACTGCTGAGCCATCAGTCCAGCCCTGTTCTTTCTTAAGAAAGGGGGCTGGAGCAGTGCTTGCCTGGCATGTGGGAGATTGTGGGTTCAATCCCCAGCACCATGTACAGAAGTAATGTCAGAGCAACTAAGACTGTATGAAAAAATAAATAAAATTGATTCTCTATTTTTCTTTCTCTCTCATTGTCCCTCTTTCTTAAAAAAAAAAGTTAAGTCCACATTCTCAAGAGTAACTTTAATCAAATATTAGCTAACTTAGTTTATAGTCAGAAATGTCAAATAATTGATTTTTTAAATTTAAGTACTGACATTCTGGCAAAATATTATTCTTTCCCAAGAGAAGGGATTGAACTATGTAATCCTGAATCTAAAATTCTGTGGCCATGTTTTGAGATCTGATTCCACCGAGTGACAGGTTTCTTTCTTCTTTTTATTTTTTTTTAATTTTTATTTATTTTTCGTCTGGTTCTGGTTTCTCTTGACACCCAGCTGTGTATGTGGTGCTGGGGTTTGAACTCAGGTCCTTGTTCATGCCAGGCAAGCACTTCAACTGCTGAGCTATCACTCTAGTTCTTCTTTTTTCTTTTTAAACAAATATATGTGTATTTTATTTATGTGAAATGTTTAAAAAGAATAAGAATAATATTCAGAGAAAATCATGGTTGTTTAAAAAATGAAAGGGAAAGGGAGAACCTGACATTTTTAGTGATGAGTGACTGAAATCAGGGCATTTTCTGTGTGGTTATCCTAAAGAAAAGCACTGGAGACAAAGAAGATAGCAGATGCAACATTAATCCACAGGACTAATACCGGTAGGAAAAAAACAGTAGGAAAAGGCTAGCATTCATGAAAGGAGTCTTTAGTGGGGACAGGCAGTTTCCCCTCTTGCTTTCATTTACTTGGATGAAAGCAAACAGGAAAACTATAGGTCTAGTAGTAAAGAGGACTACTTCCTCTCCTGTCCCCAGAAGGAAAGTATTCTCAGAGTCCTTATCATTTAGGAAGAATTAGCATGAATAAAGTTATAGAAACAATTCTTTTTAGCCCAGGAATTCATAAACTGTTATCATAGCACCATAAATTCATCTATAAACACCTCAGCAAATGGCTGATTGAAAGTCTGAGCAATTCTGGTGCCAGAAAGTAGGATGGTGATAAAATACTAATAGGCTAGGTGAAAGGGACACAGACACTGTGGACTCCCACTGAACAAAAGAGGCACAATCTGAGCATCAAAAGGAACACTAATAATAACTGACTATAACACACTTCATAAAAATACATGAGTAGGGGTTGGGGGTTAGCTCAGTGCCAGAGCGCTTGCCTAGCACGCACAAGGCCCTGAGTTTGGTTCCCAGCCCTGAAAAAAAAAAATACATGAGTAATATTAAAAAAAAACCGACACAAAAAATTTAAAATTGCCACACATAGCAGGTAATTATCAGACCAAATGCTTATTCTGAAAATTAAGTTTTTTTAAAGGGTGAAATAACATGATGCCTACAACAAATGGTTCAAAAAGTACATAAATATTAATGCAAATATACCAAATATACTGAGTTTGACTATCAAGCCTAGGTGGTAAGATATATGAATGTTTACTGTACAACCCACCCCTCTTTCAACATGTCTCACATTTCTGAAATACTTAGAATAAAAAACACACATTTTCCTAGCCTTATTAAATTACTTTATTTACATAAATTACAACCTAATCCTCTATACTTAGTTTTCTTATTATAGATTCTTATGCTTTTGTAAGATAACAGGAACAATTTAAAAGTGAAGGCCTGATAGCATAATTTGTGTTTTAAAAAATATATTCTAGGGGGGGCTGGAGCAGTGGCTTGGCGGTTATGGCACTTGCCCGGCATGTCCAAGTACACCAGTTCAAACAGCAGCACCACATATACAATGAAGTCTCAGAGCAACGAAAACCATGTGAAAAGCTAAATAAAAAATTGTTTCTTTTTCTCTCTTAAAAAAAAATATATACATATATATATATATTCATATTCTAGCCAGATGTGGTGGTACACATCTGCATTCATACTACTAGGGAGGCTGAGGCAGGAGGACTATCAATTCTGAGGTCAGTCTGGGTAACTTAATGAAACTGTGACTAAAAAAAAAAAAGATCAGGAGTTTGTAGAGCACCCCTGGGGTTTAATCTCCAGCACTACAAAAAGAAAAGAAAAAAAAAGCAGCAGCAGCAAACAAACAACCCCCCCCCCCCAAAACGAAATGAAACAAAAATCAAAAATCTATCTATCTCCCTTAAAGATATACCAGTTTTGGGACCGGAGTAGTTGCTCAGTGGTTGCAGCACTTGCTTGGAATGTTCGAGGACACAGGTTCAAAACCCAGCACCACATACAAAACTAGGTGTCCAAAAAACAAAACCCAGATGAAAAAATAAATAAAGCTGATTCTTTGTCTCTCTCTCCCTCCCTCTCTCTTTAAAAAATAAAAAAAGATATACCAGTTTCAAAGTAAGAACTCCTCATTATATTTTTTGCCATTTATGAATTAAAGTTTTTCCCCCAGGGCTGAGGACTGAACTCAGGGCCTTGTGCGTGCTAGGCAAGCATTCTGCCACTGAGCTAAATCCCCAACCCCATGAATTAAAATTTATGCATCATCAAGTAGGCCCTTAGTATGTATTTTTACATTAGGATCCAATATAATATAATACCTTTAATATACAGATGAATACACCTGGCCTCACATATTTGGATTCAGTATTACCCAATTAGAACTTATATGATCAAGCAAAAGAAGTGATTATTTATAATCACTTATATCTTGAGTTAGTTTAGTAAAAATATATACATACTTGAAATCTTCTGAGTGAAGGTAAATGTTACTAGCTGGTCTTCCATAACATTCTTTAAATGTTGTTTTTCTTCTTGTAGTGCCATTCCAATTAAATGTAACACCTCAAATAAAATGTTTTGTTAATTTTTTAGTTAAAAAAAAATCAAGTGCATATTCTTATTTCATATAATAAAAGTAATTAATTCACTACTGGAAAGATAATCAAGTTATTAAAGACTAAATGCAATAAGAAATAAATCTAAATATTATTTTTTATTAAATTCAAAGACTGAGTTTCATTTTATAAAAAAAAAAATTCTTAGCAAGCAAATGAAATTTTTCTATGCTAGAGGAAGAAATTTCCAGTGCAAATTCTTAGAGTAATCTAAAATTACTACCAAGTGTGACTAAACAATTCACATAATAGATGATATTCAGTTTTGTTCCATACCTATGCTACCTATGCTACAGACTTAAAAAAAAAATCTTGTGACAATCATTGGTCAAATAATTACAGAGCTTAAAATATCAATCATGTAATTTACCCAGTCTGATATTACCAAGTTCAATTTCTTTTTCTAAGAACTAAATCTTTTTTTTCTCAAAAGAGAATGAATTTTATTTATTTTTTTCATCTGGTCTTTATTTCTCTGACACTTAGTTGTGTATAAGATGCTGGGGTTTAAACTTGGGTCCATGAGCATGCCAGGCAAGCACCGAAACAGCTGAGCCCCAGCCCCAGCCCCTACTAAATCATAATAATCCGAGAGACATACTTTTATCTCTAATGTCACAAAATTTACTAAAATTTAGTAATCGGACAAAAAAATTCCTTAAAAGTCCTTATATTCTTTGAGAAAATATATAACTACATTGAACTAATATGTACTTTATTGCTTCCATTCTGCTCCCCAATTTTTTAAGAAGATAAATGTGTGAAGTCTATTTTTCCACCAGGGCATTGGTTGTGAAACTTGGAAGACTAGATTAGGCTGAATGACATAAAGGTATAAAGTGAATACTGTTCACTTCTCACTCCTTCATTTCCCACAAATTTTATTCAGATAATACTGACAAATCTCTAGTACACCACAGCTCCCAGTTTTTACATTTTAAATACATGTTTACATATGGGAGGGGGCCATAAGAATACATCTTAGCCAATGAGATACTAAAGCCTGCTCAGACAATCCAAACAATGGTAGCTATGGAGGAGGGCTTGCCTTCGTTTGAATTCTTGGCTTTACTACTTTCAAGGTATCTGCTCTTTCAGGGAGCCCCTGAGCTGGTATCATCATTAACCTAGAAATAAACTGCTTCCCTCTAGAGTTCTGAGGGTGATAAAACCTGTGTGTAAATTGCCTAGCATATAGTAAGGCAGAGGGTAGGCATTCTGTACACTGAATAAACTGGAAGAGTAACATGAGAATGACCCTCACTGAAACTTGGCTTCCTCATACATAAAATGGAAAAAGTGTTACCTATTAATAGGATATTGTATGAATTCAATAAGATAATGTACAAATAGCTTACATTAACACCATGAAGTAAATTCAAAGTTCAAGACTTGCCGCATTTTAGTTATAGGAACATTAAGTATCCAAGTTTCAATCTCTTCGATTGTAAAATATGGATACTGATAAACTCAAGGTTTTTTACAGAGAATGAAATGAGCATATACATAAAACCTAACACATTTTACCAATATTAGAGTGCTGTATACGCAGAGGCCAAGACTAATAATGGAGAGATATATTGTTCAATAGGATGGAGGTAATCACATTTATATGGTATAAAATGTCTGCCTAGCACAAATTTCATAGTCAAACACAAAAGGAATAACAATATGATAGTCTGAATTAAGATAATACAGTACATTGTTTTCCTAATTTTATGACAACAGTACTTTGGTTTATTGCTATGAAATAGTAAAATATATTTAAGAAATTTATTAGAACATACCCTTTGTAGCATAGACTCTGACCAGGCATATCCATTATGCTCCACAGCCCACTGTAGTATTGTTCCCATGATGCACAACATGACATCTGACTGCAAAATGTTAACTAGACTTGCAAACAAAGGGCAGAAAGGAGGCAATGCTGGAGGTGGAAGTGCTGAAAATAAAGTTATTATGGTTTCTTTAATAGAACATATTTTTAAAAACTATACCTTCTTTTGATATTTTTGACAGTCTTCACTGGAGAAATATTCATTAACACATCTCTATTTAAAAAAAATTTTTTTTTTCTGGTGCTGGGGATGGAGTCCAGGGTCTTTGTGCATGCTAAGTGAACACCTTACCACTGTGCCACATCCCCAGCTCAGCACACACCTTAAAGCTTTATTTTATGTTCTGAAGGTCAGTCAAATGTACAAAAAACAACTGCAAAAACAGCAGCACAAAGGGAAGCCTTTCTTCTCCCTACAATCTGCAAGATCTGAGCTAAAACTATAATCCCAAGGTGACTCGTATAGACTATCTTTACATTAATATACTTATTATTCCTTTGATTAGGAAGATGTTCACTCTTAAAGCTTACATTTAAATTCCTCATGCCACCAAGGACAGTCATAACAGTTAATAAACAATGTTTATTTAGCAGGTGGAAGAGACTGACATGAGATTTTTGGAAAGATTAAAAATACCTGTATCTTCTCTATTTTGTCTTTTCAATTTCCGTTGAGCTTCTTCTGCCTAATAAAAAAAAGTCATTTGGTTGGCAATTTTAATACAAAACAATTTAATATTCTAAACTAGTGACAATAAGTCAATTTCTGTTCTATTATTTTCTAGTTTCAGAAGATTTTTTATCTTTAGTGTTAGTCCCTCCCCAACTGATATATCACGGTTAACTTTTTTTCCATTAAAATAAGCCCCAAAGGAGTTTTTTTGTTGCATTAAAATGCAAGGCAAATATGCACAATTCAAAACCAAAAACTAACTTAGATTTGGGCTCTATGTCATGTATCAAAAATAAATAAAAGCTTCACATGTTTAAAGTTGCTTATTGAAAAATATGAGGAGACTAGACTGCTAAAAGGCAAAATTTAACTACCTAAATATGATTATAAAAATTGTATAAATCTCTATGGAAAAGCTTGTTTAATCACACCAATTCTGAAATATGTGTAAAGTTGGTTAATTAATTATAATACAGGTTGAAAATTTGTCTTCAAAATTCAATATGTATGGGCATGTATAAAATTATATATATAGATATTATAATCTATGCACAAAACACTGCAGGCAGGGACACTCAAAATGTTAAGCAGTGGTAGTCTAAGTAATTTGCGCTTTTTTTTCTACATTACCTTTTTTACATTTTCTAAATTTCCTACAATAAAATGCAGGAAATTATTTTTTCAATCTGTGAACAGCAGTTAAGTTTTTTAGGGGAAAAAATCCAACCCTTTCTCACTATGTTTTATTTTATTTTATTTTTGGGTACTAAGGATTGAACCAAGGGGTACTATCACTGAGCTATATCCCTAGTCTTTTCTATTTTTTATTTTGAGACAATGTCTTGCTAAGTTGCCAAGACTGGCCTTAAACTTTAAACCTTCCTGCCTCAGCCTCCTGAGTAGCTGGGATTAAAGGCATGCACAGCTGTGCCTCATTCCCACTACACTCTTAATTTTCCCAGTTACCTTGGACTGCTCTGCCCTTGAAAAGTGATAGAAATACAAGTTGAACTCTTTGGTGCACTCTGGTTTCAGTTCATACATGCCTCGTCCTGTTAATCCAGGTTTCCTATGAAAAAAATACCCTTAGAATATTTACTATTGAAGTCATGAGTCTTAGATGTCAGTATACAGCTCTCATACACTGCTGGTGGTTGTTAAGCTGAAACTATTTTCTATGGGTTAATTTGGCACCATAAATCCAAAGCTTTATGTATATCCATTTTATTTAGCATATCCACTTTGAATTCATCCTGAATAGACAAATGAATGTGATAGACATGTAGCTACGACAATTTAAAAGCCTAACTACAGGGAACAGGTTATATAAATCACAACATTTCTGAGCAATTTAATACCATTAAAAGCGATGTTAATTTCTGTATTCACATGTAAAGATGTTTGTGGTAAGTTCTTTTAAATAGAAGAAAGCAGGCACAATATTGGAGTTTAAAGAGCCTTCCTAAGCAGGTTATAAAACCTAGAAGCCAAATAAGACAGAGAAGCACCACCACAAAGTTAAAAAAAACCAAGTGATAGGGAGAATGTACTTGCAATGTAAATAGTAGAATCAATTTCTTTTTCTTTTCTTTTTTTTTTTTTTTTTAAGGAGGAGTAAAAGGAGTAGGATTTATTTATGAAGTAGAGCAGAGACTCTGCAAAGCGGAGGGGTACCTGGAAGCAGGACACCATCTAATGGAGGTTAGGCCAGAGGTTATATAGATTTGGGGTATAAGCATAATTAACATCCATGCAAAGCAGGCATTGAGAAATGCATCAACTCCATTGGTCAAAATCTATGTAAAACAGGCATTGAAACTGGTCAAGAACACCATTGGTTAAAACAAAAGGTGGCAAATACTTCCTAGTACCACCTGCGACCACCCCCATCTTAGTCAGGGACTAGGGTGAGCCTCAAGGTCTTTTTGCATTTGAAGGCCCTGAGCAGGCCCTGTCAATCACTCTCTGCCTCTGCCAGCTAGCTCTTGATAGGGGCCCTCTGTCCTGACTACCTAGCCATTTCACTGTCTCTCCTAAACCATCTCATTCCCCCCTCTGAAGAAGTATCCCTAACTGCCGTTAGGGAAAAAATGGGAGATGTCCATTCTGGCTACTTCCTGCTGATATGGGGCGTAGAATGGGGACGGCAGTCAGGGACCTTTCCCCAGAGGCCTATATCTAAAAGGGCCCTTTAGCAGAGCTTGGTTGTAGATTTCCAGAGCTTGGTTGTAGATTCCATGTGCGATGGCCTCTTGCTGGTCTGGACAACTCAGTTATAGAATCAATATTTCTAATATACAAAAATGCTTATGGAAGAATAAGAGAACAAACTACTGCAAAGAAAAATGTGCAGAAGTATAACTACCTATAAATGGTCAATAAACACATGAAAAGATGTTTAACCTCATTGGTAGAGCAATGCCAATCAAAATAAGGTAACATTTTTCACCTAACATACAGAAATTAAAGAAGTGAACAGGCTGAGGATATAGTCCACTGGTAGATAGAGCATACTAAGGCCATGGTTTCAATCCCCAGCACCACTTAAAAAGAAAAAAATGTAAAAGTTTTTATTAAAGCCTTGACAAAGTTCCATGGCACTCTCATCACTGCTAGGAGTGGGAGAAGAAATTAAAGACATTTTTGGAAAGGTAATTTGGAGGTATGTATTAACAGCACATATCTTCCTTTTGATCTAGAAGTTCCTCAAAGAAATACTTTCACAAAGATAGATAATGACACCCACAACAATGCTCAATACTTTGTTTATAACACAGAGTATCAAATATCAGTAAGGAAGAGGGTAAATACATTACAGTACATGACTAAGTAAAAAGAATGGACTATATGTTGACAAGGCAAACAGAACAAAACCAAAAAAGATACAAACACACAGCAACAACCCATTAAAGTTTAAATTTTAAAAAGATTTAAATTTAAATTTTAAAAAGATTACAGAACAATAAATACAAAATGAACCTAGTCACTTACCTACATAAACAGATATGTTAGGAAAAAAAGTCACCTGAGCAGCTGGATTATGGTGATATTCTTTCTGCCTACTTTCACCTTTCTGTATTTTCTCTAAAAGCACGTATTATCTTTTATAATCAGTAAAAATAAAGACACTGCAGTTGGTGTAGGGAGCAAGAAAATAACTGCCTCAACAACTTCAAGAGGATAAACAGTTTATTCACTGGGAAACACAGAGAAAGCAGCATTAAGGGGCTATCTCACAACTCAGGTGGCACATTCAAATGCAAACAAAGCAATTTTAAATCACAGTGCATTAGATCACGCCTCAAGATCAACGATCAGGTTAATTCTTATTATCCGAAACTATTGGCTACGAATACCTATTCTGAATATTACTTTACATTGCTAAGTGTAGGGAAGGATCATATAAGTGATATGTCCAGTTCAGAATTATATAATTAAAATGTTTGTCACTCTGAAAGCAACAAAGCCATCCTGTTTCATCAATAAACTCTCTAAGAAAAGAGACTATTAAACATCTCCACAAAACGTGAAATAATAGTGACTCACTTGAAATGGGCAACTGCTTCTATTACACTCTCCATGCCAGTCTCCTTGTTCTCCTAAAGGTACAGAAAACAAGTAAATGTTTTTCATGTTAATAACAATTATTTGCACTCTGAACATGGTGCATTATCTCCATAACCTTCATAGCAACTGCATGGATAGACATGCCATTATTCCCACTTTTAAAGATGAGGATTCCATAGCAAACATAATGATTAATATATATTTAGACCGTTTTGTAAGCTGACATTTATCCAAACTGATATAATTTCAAAAAATATCACTACCATATGGAACCAAGATAATAGCTTTCAAAGGGAATTAAATAAAACACCAAATGTATAAAACATTTAAACAATTTGTGTAAAATATTTATAATATTTTGTAAAACAGTCATACTAATTTCTTATCTATTTTCAGTAAAATAGCACTTCCATGTTAAAGAAATTCGGTACATAGGGAATTCTCCGGTCAAAATGTTAGGGAAATACCCTTGCTGTCACTTTTAACAAAGACTGTATTGCTTCAAAAATGCAGTTTTATGGATGGGGATTGTAGCTCAGTAATAGAGCACTTGCCTAGCATGCACAAAGCTCTGAATTAGATCCCTTGCATTGCAAGAAAAAAAAATTAGCTCTTAAAATTTTATTCTTTCTGCAGGATGTGGTGTCTCAAGCCTGTAAACCTACTAGTTCTAGGGGCTGAGGCAGGTGGATAGCAGGTTCAAAGCCAACCTCAGCAACTTGGTGAAGCCATAAGCAACATAGCAAAATTATCTTCAAAGTGAAATATAAAAAAGGGCTGGGAATAAAATAAATTTTATTCTTCCTTAAAGTGTAAGCTAAATTATGATTACTTTCTTATGTAACAACTCAGAATTTATTTTCTGCATTAAAAAGTACAAGTAATTTTTATCCTGACTAGATAGTGATTAGAAACTGCTATTTTCTAAAATCTGATAATGATATAGATAAGCTTTCTTTAAAGGTTCTACACTTTCTTAGGTCAGAGTTTCTCAACCTTGGTACCAATGACTTTTAGAACAGATAATTCTTTGTTGTAGGACTGTCCATGCATTGTAGATGTATAACAGCATCCCTGGTCTCTAACCACTTTAGATACAAGTAGTACCCTATAACCTGTACTGAGCAGTGACGCTGCCAAGTATCTCCTTTGAAGGGGACAAAATTGTCCTTGCTTGAAAACTACTGTGTTAGATACATAAAGTTAGATACATACAGATGATGGCAAATCTAGTATTCGCTTAAAAAAAAAAATGCAATGGGGCACAGAGGTTAATAGTTGTGGTATACATGACAGAAGATTGGCCAGCTGTTAAGAGCTAATGATGGAGAGGCTGGAGTGGCCGCCAGGAGGTGGCAGCGCTTGCCTGGCATGCACCAATATACAGGTTCAAACCCCAGCACCTACATACACAGCTAAGTGTCGGAGTAACAAAGCCATGTGAAAAACTCAATAAAAATTGATTCCCCTCCCCCCGCCACCATCCTTCTCTTCAAAAGAAAAAAAAAAAAAGTTAATGATGGGGGCTGGAGTGGTGGCTCAGGGGTTACAGTCCTTGCCTGACATGTGCAAGAATGTGGGTTCAAACCCCAGCACCATGCATACAACAAAAAGCCACATGGAAAAACAAACAAAACTTGTATTTTTCATAATACAAAGTTTTTTTGTTTTTGTTTTAACAATTTTATTTAGTTTTTTGTGTGGCCTTTGTTGCTCTGAGACTTCATTGTGTATGTGGTGCTGGGGCTCGAACTCATGTACTTGCGCGTGCAAGGCAAATGCTGTAACCGCCGAGCAATCACTCCAGCCCACATAATACAAAGTTTAAAAGAAGTATTAGTATGTAAAAAAGATAAGATAGATTGAAATCTCAGAAGAACAAATGTTAAGGTTGAAAGTTTTGACTCATTTCAAACCTAAGCCAGGTGTAGCATCACATGCCTACAAAAACAGCATCTCAGGAGGCTGAAGCAGGGGGATTGTAAGCTCAAAGTCAGCCTCAGCAACTTATTGAGATCCTGTGTCAAAATAAAATATACAAAGGCCTGGGAATGGGCTGCAGTAGTGGTTCAGCAGTTGGAGTGCTTGATTGGCATGCACAAGGACCCCAGGACCACATACACAATGAAGTGTCGGAGAAACAAAGGCCAAATGAAAAAATAAATAAAACTGATTTTCTCTTTCTCTCTCTTTAAAAAAATAAATAAATAAAATAAAATAAAATTAATTCTCTTTCTCCCTCTCTTCAAAAAAAAAAAGGGCTGGGGATGTGGGTCTGTGGTAGAGCCCTTGCCTAGCATGTATGAGATCCTGGGTTCAATCCCAGCAATGGGGAGGGGGAAAAAAATTAAAAGAAATCAAAGAAAGAAAACAGAAATTTTGATGCTCGAGAAGGAAAAAGCTCTGGAGAAATTTGGTCTAGTCAACACAAGTGAACAGGTAGTTCTCGTTGCCTTCTTCAATGTAGTATTACATTACAAAGTGTTATGCATACTCATGGCAATTCTGCACTACAGATACAATGACCTCTCTCTAATGGATACTAAAATTTGGTTTAGGACCAGCTTTCTTTTTTCAGTGTCCTTACCTCTTTCAAAATTTTACTGTAAAAGATTCAATTCCTGTTCTGCTTTCTACAACTAGACCCTAGTATTCCCTTCTAATTACTTACAGTAAGAGTAACTGGAACTATATATATCCTAGAAATGCAGTGTTTACAGTTATGGGAAAGTATATAGATTTATATGGAATAGACTTATAGGTAGGGAAAGTTTATTATATTTTTCTTTTTAAAAATGTAGGTACTCAAAAAATTAAGGATGGAACCACCTTATGACCCAGCTATCTCACTTCTGGGTATTTTCCCAAAAGAGTTAGAATCAGCATATTATAGTGATATGGCTTCATCAATGTTTATAGCAGCTCAATTTACTATAGCTAAATTATGGAACCAACACAGATGCTCCTCACTCGATGAGTGGATACAAAAACTTTGGTACTTATATACAATGGAATACTACTCAGTCATTAGAGAAGACAATATTATGGCTTTTGCAGCCAAAAGGATGGAGATGGAAAGAATTATGCTAAGTGAAGTATCCCAATCTCAGAGACTCAAGGGCCAAATGGCATCTCTCATCTGTGTAAGCTAGATGGCTAAGCTAACAATAACTTCAAATTGTATGATTCTCAATGCAACAGGGAGATGACTCCCTAGGATACTTGGAGGCGTAGGGAGTGGGGAAGGCGGGTAGGGTGTAGGAAGAACTCCTAGGAGACTGGAGAATGGGAATATGGGGGAACCATCTCAGAAGGAG
>PVKS010007725.1:0-25306 GCA_004027875.1 Aplodontia rufa | reverse complement strand
TTAGCCCTGGATAACTAAGTATATATACATTGGTTCTTGAATGTTTGATAATGTTTCCCCCTCAATTGTATCTCTATATCCATCTAATAAAAAAAAAAAAGTAGGTACTAGGGCTGGAGCGGTGCTCAGTGGTTCCTGCACTTGCCTGGCATGCGCGAGTATTCGAGTTCAAACCCTAGCACCACGAAGACAATGAAGTTTCAGAGCAATGAAGCCCATGTGAAAAACTAAATAAAACTGATTCTCTCTCACTGTCCCTCTCTCTTCATTTAAAAATAAAAAATGTAGGTACTTGGCGCTGGAGTGGTGGCTCAGTGGTTGTGGTGCCTGCCTGGCATGAGCGAGGACCCAGGTTCAAACTCCAGCACCATATATACAACTAAGGGTTGGCGCAATGAAAACCAGATGAAAAACTAAATAAAAATTGATTCTCTCTTAAAAAAGAAAAAATGTATGTACTTACATCTTCAGGTAAAGACTTTACCAATTCACTATGAGCCATAGGTTTGATGCTCAACTGATGGATAATCTCCCGCTTAATTTCATCAGTAGTATTTACCTGTCCAACCCCAGGACTAAATCTCTCTCCTGTCAAAAAAAAAAAAAAAAAAAGTAGATAAACACCCTCTTAACTAATCACAATATTTATACCATGTGATATATACTTATAGTTCATGCAATGCAATACAATTCTCTGTTTAATTCTCTCCACAATGGGAAAGCAATGACTGGACTTAAAACTGACTAGGCAGAGACCATACTTTTGAGTCTTAGACACAGCAGCAGAGCGCAGACTTTAGGCATCAGAGAGAGCTCTGGCTGCTACTTTGAAGGAAGATCAGAAGAAGAGTGGGAAGGGATACAATGTAGTCAAGGGAACTGACATCACTGCATCCTCCTAGTGGGAGCAAGGAGGGAGAGTCTTTCTTTTCCCTTCTATCTAGTAGCAAGTGAGATATCACCTTTTGAGATCTTCTTCATGTATTATTTCCTGTCAATAATCAGAATTCTCTGCTCTATGGACTATATAAAAGGTCTGTCTAAAATAGCAGGAGAAATAACATAAGATTAAGGGACAAAAGAATCAGAAGGATGGGTGGCAGATGGACTGAAAAAACAGGTAATAAGAAAATATCTGTATCTATTGGCCACAGGTCTCATTGTATTTGGAGTCAAGAAGACATTTATACATCACAAAACCATAGAGAGAAACAAGTAAGAGACAGAAATGCTCCATTACTTGCTTGCTAAATTCTGTTTTCATTTTTCCCTAAATATAGTCTTCTAGTTTATTCTACTTCTGCAGTTCTTCTCTTTCCCAAGCACCACAGAACTGCTACTCTCAACATTATAGTAACCAGAGGGGAGGAACAGGGAGATGTTCTAATTCTCTTCCCCTAAAACTGAGTACATATCTTACTTATCACAAGAAAAGAAATGCGGTTCAAAAATCCTGAGCTATTTGCTACCACAAAATCCAACATAATTTATAAATGTGCCAAACAATGGAAACTTACCAACAAGCATTATAATGAGATATAGCATTTCTTCTATTAGAGTATTGTTTTGCTGAATGACATCCTACAAGTGGGGTAAGATAAAGTTCAGAGATAAGAATATGCATACTGTATTCTATCAGATGACTAACACTCCAAGAAGAATGAAAGATGCTTCTTTAGTGATATGTTGTAGTCTCATAAAACACATCCTTACCTTATGAGTAATCTCAGAACTAAATCTTTTTCCATAGTCTGGTGTACTGAAAATCTGATAAAGTTCAAAGCGGCTGAGCATTATCATCAGGAAATGATTTGGATCCATCATGGAGACACCTGTCTTTTTTTGTTTGTTTGAGATAAAAGGAAAAGAGGAAGATCAAAAGGGACACTAAATAATTAGTGAAAAATAATCTGAGTGTGGACAAGAGAAAACAGCTTATTTGTTTACCATTTACAATAAAACATAAAAGCCCACTTAGTCCTATCCCTACTTGTGGTAGCGGGGATAGGAATCTAAGCTGGTAAAACAAACACACACACAAAAAAACCTTCCAACACCCAAACCCACATAGACTTTTTCAAACTTTTCTAATCTGTCAATGCTTTGAAATCTTGTGCAACTATGAATTTGATTCCAAAGTTCTGTATCAGGGCTCACTGTCTAATGATCATTATATGGACTCTCAGATAAATGCCAACTAAGTTCCGAGAACTTAAAAGAAATATAATATTAAATTATCAAAATGTCTTGATTTTTTTTTTTTGTGGTAAGCATTATACTGACTAGTTTTTAAATATTAGTTTCAATTCTCCTTATTTCTACTTGTTAAAATTCTAAATCAACCTGGATTTGAATTTATTTGAAACCAATAATTTTTAAAAAATATTTAGATTATTTGTTTTTTCATAATTACTAAATCCGTTTAGTAGTAACATAGAACAACTACTGTGTGACAAGCACTATGCTATGAAAAAGGGACAAAAAAACAAAAAAACAAAAAAAAGAAACCAAATACAGTTGCCACAGTTTGGTGGGGATGAAGAGTGATCAAGTGCTCACATCTAGAGTTGTGGGTGCTATGGTGGGAATAAGTATCATGCTACAGGTCCTCACAAAAGGGATAGTCAAGTTCTAGCACATAAGGATTCCTGGAGAAAGTAATAAACTAAACACTAATACACAATGGAAAACAACTAAGTGAGATGAAGGGAAAGGGACAGGGGGAAATTTAGGGAGCAAAATAAATAAATGCGCAGTCTTAAGACTTAAGAGATAGGATGGCAGGGGTTGGAGCAGTGGATCAACAGATACGGCACTTGCCTGGCATGCCCGAGAACACAGGTTTGAACCCCAGCACCACGAACTCAATGATGTGTTGGAGCAACAAAGGCCACATGAAAAACGAAAAAGGATATCATGGCAAATTCTGATAACTTTTTTTTTTTTCAGGGCTGAGGACCGAACTTGGGGCCTTGTGCGTGCTAGGCAAGTGCTCTGCCATTGAGCTAAATCCCCAACCCTTTTTTTTTTTTTTTAAAGAGAGAGGGACAGTGAAGGAGACAGAGAAAGAGATAATAAATTTTATTTAGTTTTTCATGTAGCCTTCCTTCGATATTCCGAAACTTTGTTGTGTATGTGGTGCTGGGATTTGAACTCCCATACTTGCGCATGCCAAATTCAGGGAACTTTACGGTAGTTTACCCAAGGCCTTGAAAATTATTTTAAGGCGTTTAAAATTAGTGAAGTTGGGGCTGGAGCGGTGGCTCAGCGGTTACGGTGCTTGCCTGGCATGTGCAAGTACGCATGTTCAAACCCCAGCACCACATACACAACAAAGTGTCTGAGAAATGAAAGCCACGTTTAAAACTAAATAAAGTTGATTCTGGTCTTTCTCTCATTGTCCCTCTCTTTAAAAATAAATAAATAAAATTAATTAAGTAATCATAACTAGTTGGACATGGTGGCAAATGCCTGTAATCCAAGTGAGCAGGGGAAATGCAAGTTCAAGGTCAGCTTCAGCAACTCAGTGAGGCCCTAAGCAACTTAGTGAGACCCTGTCTCAAAATAAAAAAAGGGGATGTAGCTCAGGGGTAAAAGCGCTCCTGCATTAAATTCCCAATAACCTTTCCCACACAAAAAAAATAAGTTAAATAAGCATAATACAATGAATAACCAAAAGATGTTTTCCAGATTTCTGACTTCAGTAACTGTGCAGACTATGGAACAATTTGCCAAGGTAGGGAACCTAAGACAGGAAGAAAGTATGGAGGAAGTAAGAGGAGTTATTTTGAACATGTTGAATCTGAGATGTGTCCAGGAAATCTAGGTGGACATATTCTACCAGCTGAGTATGGTGCTTTAGTGGATAGGGTAGGCTAGTTATAGATTTAAGAGTGATTACAAGTGAATGGATTCAGTGGTAACAGCAAGTAATAACCATAACCTTTAAATTCAATTATTTTTTTTTTAAAGAGAGAAGGACAGTGAGAGAGAGAAAGAGAGAGAGAGAATCAATTTTTATTGAGTTTTTCACATGGCTTTCGTTGCTCTGACACTTAGTTGTGTAGGTGGGTGCTGGGGTTTGAACCCGTGTACTTGCGCATGCTGGGCAAGCACGGTAACCGTCAAGCCACTGCTCCAGCCCCCTAAATTCAGTATTTTTAATTCATTACCTGAAGCATCACTATATCCTTGTCAAACATCTCACGTCTGCATTTCACATTATGGTAGTAATAAATCTAAAAAAAAAATTATATTGCATAATTAGGCTTTTATTGGTGCTTCTCTTTTTCCTTACCTCTTACCCCAACAAAAACACAAAGGTTTATGCAGGTACAAGCACTGATGTGTATTTGTTTTGATTTCCTGGAGAGTTAACATTATCTTACTACAGATTAATAATTAGAAATTTCCATGTAGTACTCACTAATGTTTTACATTTTACAGCCAACTTTCTGAATTTCCCAACAAAATAAAAGGTTTAGAGTTCCAAAAATGTGAGAAAAAAATCCATACTAAGCCTTAGTTAAATTAATATCTCAACTTTAGACCTCTAATAAAAGGACTTTTATCTTTCAACCCAAATTATTGTAAACAGATGAAATTTATTTTAGTGATTTTCACTATTAAATTATTCTAAAAAATTACTTCAAGAAAAAACCAAGATTGCTGCTATTTATTTCTACTTGTAATTTTATTTATTGACAAATTATAAATAAATTTCTAAGGAACTTTTTTGGTTTATTGTTACATTTACTTTTTCAAGTTTTAATACAGATAATAAATTTTCAATGACTTAAGTCCACTGAAAACTACAACCTTTATAGAAACCAAAGAATGGAATGAAAACTGCACAGAATTATAAAAAAGAAAAGCTTACCTGGTTTACTAGAGAGAACCCATTTCTTCTCCACATTCCAGCATGTACTTGGGCACATAAAACAAGACATCTAAGAGGGTGTTCTATCAACATGGGTGGGCTAAGTTCGCTCTGTATTAAAAAAAAAAAAAACATAAAAATTCAATTCCATAAAGAAATTTGGTTCATAGGAATCAAATTTTTATAAAACGTAGGTTAAAATTATTTTGCAATATGTTTGTGTGACAGTTGATTTTGTGTCAACTTAGATAGGCTACGGTACCCAATTTATGGTCAACACCAGTCTAGATGTTGCTGAGAAGACATTTTTTATATGAGTAACATTTTAGTAGACTTTGAGTAAAGTAAATTAACCTCCATAAAGTTGGGTGAGCCTCATCAATTGAGCTGAAAGCCTTAAGAAAAAAAGATTACTGTCCCAGAGGAGAAGGAACTGTCTTCACAAGGGCCTTTGTAATTAAGACTATAACATTAGCTCTTCTCTGGGTGCCTCAAGTGCTAGGTGTCCTATAGCCTCAGATTGCTGGCCCCTATGATTACAGTTCCTTAAAATGAGGCAGTTCCTTAAAATACATCTCTAAAACACACATGCATACATACACACACACTTTTTGTGGGGTTTGGTTTTTCTTAAGAACCTAGATTCTGGGGTTGGGGATTTAGCTCAGTGGCAGAGCACTTGCCTAGCATGCCCAAGGCCCTGAGTTCAGTCCTCAGCCCAGAAAAAAAAAAAAAAAGAACCTAGATTCTTTTTGGCACTGGGGATTGAACCGAGGGGTGCTTTACCACTGAGCTACAGCCTTAGCTCTTTTTTATTTTGAGACAAGGTCTCATTAAGTTGCTTAGGGCTTTGCTAAATTGCTGAGGCTGGCTTTGAACTTGTGATCCTACTGTCTCAGCCTCTAGAGTTGCTGGGATTATAGGTGTGTGCCACTGCATGCAGCGAGAAACCAGATTAATAAAAGTTTCTTTCAATTTTATTTTTCAATTCAATTTTATTCTAATCACTAGGAACTTAATAAACAGGTATTCACTTTTCGTTTTTAAAGAGAAAGAGGAACAGTGAGAGAAAGAAAAAGAGAGAATCAATGATCAATTTTATTTAGGTTTTCATGTGGCTTTCATTGCTCCCACACTTTGTTCTGTACATGGTGCTAGCGTTCAAATCCGTGTCCTTGAGCATGCCAGGCAAGTGCTATAACCACTGAGCCACTGCTCCAGCCCAACAGGTATTCACTTTTAAGTGTCAGAACCACTTACTAGAGGAAGGAGCTCTGGAAATTTATATGCCACTTCACTTTTGCTTAATAATACATGCAAACCTGCATGAAAGAACAAACACAAAAAAAGTATTTCTATAAGTTAAAATAATTTAGGAAAAAACCCTAAATATTCACTCAACTTTATTATTTAACTTTTTACAATCGTATCAATATACATTGGCCATGTTCCAATCCAGGAAGACCTGTATTACTGACCCATTCTAATAACTTATTTTCAACAGTTACTGCTCAAGTTCCATTAGCACACACTCTAACTTGTTCATTAACAGTTTTATGTTTGATCAGCTCACCAATTAAGATTATAAGCGCTCAGGACAGGGATAATCAAATACAGTGAGATGAATACTCCAAAATATTCATTGTACAGATTTAGGGAGGTAAAGACCTAGGCATAAATTAGTACCTTTTTAGAATACTGACTTTATTCATTGTGGATGACTATCAGACTCAACTTCTAACCCATACTACCAAATTTTTAAAAGAAGAAGAGATCAGTGGCTGAGTTGGACAAGGGACTTATTTCCTGTCCTCTTGTCTAGTACTTTTCCAGAACGCCATTCTATCACTTGCCTATGTTAAGAACCAACAATTTTTAGATGCTCATTACACTTATAAAAACAGAACTGAGCCTAAACAAGTTACAGAAAAGGAGAAACTTTTTTGTATGATCACAACTTCACTTTAGGGTAACTACTGTACTATTTCAACATGCATATGTTTAAGAAGAACAACTTCATAAGCCCCAGAGTAAGTAATCTCAACTTGAATATCACACTCCAAAGACAGCTGGCATGCAAAGGTCTATCAGCAGGATAATGTGGTAATGCTTAGAACAATGAAAAAATGCCTTCAGAATGAAAGAGGGACCCATTTCATTAAAAAGATAATGAAGAAATAATATGAACAACTCTAAGCTCACAAGTCTGATAACATGGATGAAATGGATTAATTCATTGAAAGACAAAAACTATCAAAACTCACACAGAAAAGCAGAAAACCTGAATAGGTCTATAACTATTAAAGAAATGGAATCAATCATTGATAACTCTCCCCAAAACAAAAGCATCATATGGTTACACTGGTGATTTCTACCAAACACTTAAGGAGAAATAATATGAATTCTCTACAATCTCTTCTAGGAAAAACAACAAAACAAAAACAAAGAATATGTCTTTATATCACATAGAATTACTTAACCACAAACATAAGATAAATTATATATTCTGCAACAGATAACATTACCAATTTTTTACAACTTTTATTCTGAGTTAAAATGGAATTTAAGGGAACAACAATGCACGAGCAGGATAAGAATATCCAGGATCAAGAAAAATGGAAGCTGTACTGAAATGAATTAGTAGAGATGGATAAGTGCATATTCAAAGTCTTTGGCTGCTGCAAGATGGCAGCTTCAGATATTTTAACAATTAGAAATGGCTTGTAAATCAACTACTGAGTTTAAAAAACTATCACCCCAATATGGTACTCACTGGTAAACTTTTGTTTAACAGAATCCAACAAATGAGTAAGAAACAGCTTAGAGGGAGAGAAAGCCTAGGGTGGCTTTAATTTATTAGCATACGCTTATGTGGTAGACTAGTTTGATTTATAATAACATAAGACTTTGCAGCTAGATTGAATTAAATAATAAAACATGTAGTATCTGTAGTTAAGTCTACGGTAGACTGGTTATAAATATGGCCAGTGATGCCAAACAGCTTCAAAATGTCAATTTGAATTCTTCTCTGTTGTGTGACATTAAGTATACTCTATGCTTCAATCTTCCCATCTGTGAAGAAACTGTAATACCTACCTCATGTGATAATCAAGTAAGCACATAAAACTCTCAGCATAATAGGTATAATAGTAGGTATTCATAAATATTGACCATCATAAATAATAATTTAATTTTAGAGTTCGTTTTTAGGGGAAATGCTTTACCTGCAAGTAAGCGAGAAACTGGGAGGTGAATGCTAACTTTTTCTTGGGAAACACAGTATCTGATAGTTTCCACTGAATGTCCACAAATACTTAGTGTGATAGGCTGTTCACCATCAGTAAAACCACCATGACACTGCATCAATACAGCGAGGCATTTCTTGTAAGCTTCAATTAAGACTTTTTCCTAAAAAAGAGGGTTTTTTTCTGTAAGTTATTCAAAAGATTGGGTTTCTACAACATTGAATAAGCACCTCAAATTTGATGATGAGTAAGTACCTCAAATAACAATATGGACAAAACAAAACTCAAGTCTCCCTCCCAAACTTGGTCCCTCTTCCAGTGACCCCTACCCCAATGAATGATATCTATTATCAATGAAACTGTTGGAAATCTACAGCTATTCAAATACTCTACTCTACTTCCATCCACATTGTCTGAAATATTACCAAGCTGGCAATCTCATCTAATTTTCCCTCAAAACTAGCCATTTTCTCTAACTTTAATAACTACAAGGCATGGTCAACCATCTTTCTATTCCATGCTTCAACTCTTGCCCAATCCACCCATTCTCTATATAGAGAATTCTTAAAAACATGAAAACTGGATCATGTCACTTTCCTGTTATGTAGTTTTTAGTAGCTTTCCACTTCAATAAAAATACAATCCAAAACTTCCTTCTATGGCCTACAAGATCTGCAAAGTCCGGTATTCCTACCCACTTTTCTGCCCTCAACATCTATTCTCTAATCACAGTGCATTCTCATATCTCTGGGAACAACTACAGTACTTCTCACCACAGAATATATTATACAAAGAATAAAGAGTATTCCTAACTTGGAAGAATATTCCTAACTCAGAGGAATATTTTTTATTCTTTGTTCAGTAAAATTTTACATATGTTCAGATCTCCTTACATGTGATCATATGTTCTGGATCCCTTAACTTATACAATTTCATATCTAGTCTTTATAGCTAAAGGAAGGCCAAAATAATTTTAAAACAGGACAAATATACCAACAGTAAAACTTTATTTTTGAATAAATTTATAACCTGCTATTTTTATATACTCAAAGTATAGAAAGGATTATGGAAAAAGTGAAGATATAGTTAATTAGAAAAGAGAAAGTGTTGATTATTTCCTTTTCTATTTACCAAGGTTTTTCCTTAAGGCTTTAAAATTTTAACTTTTCTCTTTTTTTTTTTTTTAAATTGGGTTTACAGATAAAAAGGTAAAATATGCTGTTTTATGAGCTAAGCTACAAAACTATTTTCTCCAAATCTCTTCAAATTTTACTTAGGTTTGTGTCTATTCCTCCTTTTTCCTTTTCCTCTTATTCCTCATCCCTAGAAGAAACTCACATCTAAAGCACACCAGTCCTGCATCATTGAAATGACATGAGTTAGCTTCATTTGTAGCGTAAAGGCTGCTTCCCACTCTGGTTCCATTTCAATATGTTGTCCTACTTGACGTGTGATTGGATCCATTCCCTTAAAGAAAGTGAAAAATTTTTATATGAATAAAAACTATCCCTTTTCTCTTATAAGGAAAACTAAGAAATAATGCAGAGGAAATACATATTGAATATAAAAACATATAAGGTGAAAGTTTTAACAGGAAGCTTCAAGAAGTATGAGAAGTCACAGATTTTTTATAACAGTCTCTAAAATACAAAAACATCCTACAAAAAATACAGAATAGATTATTTTAGGGATAATCTTCTATATCTGCTTTTGACAACAAAATACTTCAATATTTTGCTGCAATAATCTTTCAAATTCCTTTTTAACTCTATTACCTGCAGGAAAAAAAGGAGAAATTTGACAGAATTTTTTTACTTTATATTTTTCATTTATTTATTTATTTTAAATGAGAGGGACAGTGAGAAAGAAAGACAGAATCAATTTTATTTAGTTTTTCATGTTGCTGTCGTTGCTGGGACACTTTGTTGTGTACGTGGTGCTGGGGTTTGAACCTGAATACTCATGCATCCCAGGCAAGCACTGTAACCGTTGAGACACTGCTCCAGCTCTTTACTTTACATTTTTGGTGGTGCCAGTCATAGAACCCAGGGTCACACACATGTTCTTCCACAGACCTATATCTGTAGCCCCTTGAGAGGTTTTTAAATGTTTCTTTTCTTTCTTTCTTTCTTTCTTTTTTTTTTTAAGACAGAGGAACAGTGAGAGAAAGATATAATCAATTTTTATTTAATTTTTCATGTGGCTTTTGTTGCTTGGACATTTGGTTATATATATGAAATGATGCTGGGGCTTGAACCTGCAAACTTGTGCATGCCAGGCAAGTGCTGCAACTGCTAAGCCACCACTCCAACCCCTAAATGTTTCTAAACTAATAAAATATATATTAATGGTAACCAAAAGAAAACCAAATACAAAAAAATCACTACATGCCAGAACCTTTGCTACAATCTCATGATCTGCACCTTTCTAAGACTCTCCAATCAAGAGAGAAGTTTCTTGATCCAAATTATAGCTACCCAAATTGACCTTTTGGAAACGTGCCCAAAATGAAAACAAAAAAACAAGACCAGAAAACAACACAGAAAGGTGTTCAGTTCAATAACAACAATAACAAAAATAAACAAACAAAAAGTTAAAAAAAATTTATATATACCTGCATGCACTTCAGTAATTCCAAAAAGGCATCAAACCCTTCTAGGAATTTCTGCCTCAGTTCATCTGACCATTCAGTTGGTTTGCTAATTAACACATACCTGAAAAAGACAACAGTAGTGATGAACATATGAATATCAACATTTTACAAGTTGCAATTAGCCTGGTAATTAAAGAAAAGCTTACTTGAGGTCTAAAATAAGGCTCTGAACTCTCCTAAATTTGAAGGCTTGTAAAGCAGTATATCGTTCAAACTGAAATCTTCCCTGGGCATCTCGATGTCGTAAATGATCCATAAAAGTCTTAATGATAATGGTCATCAGGTTTTCTTCTGTGATGAGCATTCGAGCCTAAAACAAAGTGTTTCAGAGTGCATGGTAATCAAAAGCTACTTGCTAGAAGCTAAAAAAGTCAGCGGCATTGTTTAGCATTTGCAATTTAAACTTTTCTTTTTTCAATACAACTATATAATATCAGATATGTTACTGGATATTTCTAAATAACAATTACTTACTCCAATTGCCATGCATATGGAGCAATAATTATATCAGATGCCAGAATGTTAGAAAAGGGATCCAAGGCTCATTATTCAATAATAATTCAGAGTGGGGTATCTGAACCAGGCTGCAAGCTTTCCTTAACTGAGGCATTTAGATACCTATAATGGTATGATATACTTATTCTAGGATCCAGAGGTTTATGACACAGATTTTCTAGAACTCAGTACAAAGCTATATTGCTTCAATCTCCCTAGCTAAAATTTATTTGATTTCCTTCGTATGTGAATACTTTTGAATAAGGAAATATAGGTAAATGATGTCAAATATAATAGGTGAAAATTATTTCCTCACTCCTGAGGTCTCTCATCCTAATGTAGACACTATTAGTTTCTTTCATTCTTCTAGAGATGGTATGTTTATATAATATTTGTATACACACATGTAATTTATACTAAAGTATATATTAAGTATATATAAGTATGGGTATTATCTAATTATATCTATTTCTTCCCCAAGAACAGCATGTTATAAATGCTATTGTTTTTTACTTAATATATTTTGTTTAATTTATCTTATGTGGTGCTAGGGACTGAACCCAGGGCCTTGCACATGCTAATCAAGTGCTCTATGCTCTACCACTGAGCTATATGTCCAGTCCTATGTAATGTATTTTAGTGACTGTCCAACATCAATTCATAAAAATTTCCCTCATTATTCTTCTTTTTCTTTTTTTCCCTAGTACTGTGGAATTAACCCAGAGCTGCCAGGGTTGCTGTACTACTGAGTTACATCTCCAGATCCCCAGTCCTTTTTTATTCGGAGGCAGGATCTCGTTAAATTGCCCAGGCTGAACTTGAATATGCAATCCTCCTGCTTCAGTCTCCTGAGTTGCTGGGATTACAGGTGTGTGCCATTGTTCCTGGCTTCCTCATTCTTTTTAATTATCACCAGGTATACACTGTATCATATTTTATTTAGCCAGGCCCTTACGGTTAAGACATTTGGATGTTTCTAAATCTGTTATTACAAAAGATGTTGCAATAAATATCCACTGTGTACAGTTACAAAAATATTTACAGAATAATTTCCTACAAGTGGAATTACTGAATTAGTATACACAAATGTAAATGTTGACATTATCATCACCAAACTGTCTCCAAAGAGGCTTAATAATATATATGTCCACCTACAATGTGGACCTTTCTCCATATACAATGAATGTAATCTTAAACCCTGATGTTTGCCATTCTGATCACGGTCCTTTGCATCAGTAGAACTGGTAGGGCATTCAAAATAAAATTAAGGCATTTTAACTAAGGGAAATTAAAATCATCAGAATGGCAAAGGATTTTTAGTGAAGATCAAGGTCAAGCATGAAGAGGCAAAGGGTGATAACAGGGTAAGCAAAAGGATTTTCATTTTTGTTTGTTGTATTAATTGATTTTGAGGAAGTTAAATAGGAATGATTCAGTTCTACTGAGTTAAGAAAAAATTCTGTAGAACTAGCTTACAAGACTTAAAGCAGGTAGAAAAGAAGGTTGGGGGAGAGACAATGTTGCTAGAATGTAAATTTTGTAATCAAGGCACTTACTAGTCTTTTCATTTTCAGGTTTATGTTAAAGGAGATGGCTTATTCACTACATAGTTCTAGACTAGATGCTGTCTTTACTAGGTGCCAAATAAAAACATTAGCAGGGCAACCCATTATTAATGTCCCATTCAAATGGGAGTTACGCTCTCTACTTCTAAAAAGATAACTAATGAAATATATCTTCCAAAGTTAGAAACAGAAGTAAGGATTAAAAAATACTTTAGGTGCTTAGCTTCATCACTTTATGCCTAGACTGCTGCTAACCTTTCAAAGTAATTTTTAGCATTGAATATCTAAAGTTATTATATAGTTCAAGTACTTCTGATCACACATCCTAAAAAAAAACAACCCCAAAACACTACTTTTTATGCTTACAATCCACTTGGTTTTGGAAGACACTACCACTACTTGCCTAACAGGTTTTTTTTTTTTTTTTTTTTTTTGTAATTCACATTCAATTTTGCAGTATAAGGCACATCATACATTTAACAGCATATTCAAAATGGGCCAAATTCTCCCTTCAGACTGAAAAACTTCACTGAACAATAACAATGGTCTATGCACACATTTTGGTAAATTAAATGCTATAGATTACAGGGATAATGCTGACTGAGGGCAAATTTAAGAAAATAAACTGGGGCAGGAGTGGTGGCTCAGTGGTTACGGCGCTTGCCTGGCATGCGCGAGTATGTGAAAAACTAAATAAAATTAATTCTCTCTTTCTCTCCCTCTCTCTTAAAAAAAAAAAGTAAAACTCAAACAAACAAACAAAAAAACTGGGGGCTGGAGCATTGGCTCAGTGGTTATGTGCTTGCCTGACATGCACCAGGATGTGGGTTCGAATCCCAGCACCATATACACAATGAAGTGTCAGAGCAATGAAAAACACAAGAAAAACAAACAAACAAAAAAATCTTTCTCTCTCTCTCACTGTCCCTCTCTCTTTAAAAAAAAAAAAAAAACAAACTGGAACAACCATGATACTCATCACTTGAATTATAATTACTGGTTCTTGATTAAACTATTTACAAAGAAAGACTTAGTTAACTATAAAGTAATTCTGATTCAAAAGAAAACACTGCTATATTAAACTAATATCTAGAGCAAGTTACTTTTATTTTTTTAAAGAGAGAGAGAGAATCAATTTTTATTTATTTTTTCATCTGTTTTTCATTTTTCCGACACTTAGTGTGTATGTGGTGCTGGGGTTCGAACCTGGGGCCAGGTAAATGTTCTACCACTGAGTCACTGCTCCAGCTCCTAGGGCAAGTTATTATTTTATTTTATTTTTTAAAGAGAGAAAGGGAGTGGGGAGGGAGAGGGGAAAGAAAGAGAAAATCAATTTTATTTATCCATGTGGCTTCTGTTGCTCTGACACTTCACTGTGTATGTGGTGGTGTCATTCGAACCTGCGTCCTCCCACATGCCAGGCAAGCGCCGTAACCAGTGAGTGACCGACCGCTCCGGCCCAGGGCAAATTATTTTTAATAAGAGTTATAAATAAGAATTACTAAAGGCATTCCCCCCCGCCAAAAAAAAACCTATACAAATACTCTCTGTTCCTAGTAAGGATGGAGTATCCTAAGGCTAAACAATAATTCTACCACGAACAACAAAGAAAGAGTGGAAGGAAGGAACAGATGGATGGATGAGGGCAGAGGAAAAGGGAAAATGAAAGGAAAAGGAAAAGGTGAGCCAACATTCTGCTGTGGCCTTCCCCTTGGCATTTGACTGTTCTGGCAGGATAAAGAGGGATCCCAATGTGGTATGAAAACAGGCATGAAGACCAATGGAATAGAACAGAAGACTCTGAGACAAACCCACAAATCTGATCTTTGACAAAAGGGGTCAAAATATCAAAATATAACATGGAGGAATGACAACCTATTCAACAAATGGTGCTGGACAAACTGGACAGCCACTTGCATGAAGTTGAAATCAGACCCTTATCTCTCACCTTGTACAAAAATCAAATCAAAATGGATCAAGGAACTAGGAATTAAACCAGCTACCATACAAGTGCTAGAAGAAAAATTAGGACCAACACTCTGGCATATGGGAGGCAACGGCTTTCTCAACAAGACTCCCAAAGTGAAAGAATTAAAGCCAAGAATCAATTAGTGGAGACATTCGACCCTTGGTTCTCTGGGTTATGCTGACTTCACTCAGCATAATTTCTTCCATAGCCATCCATTTACCTTCAAAGGCTGCAATATCATTGTTTTCAATTGCTGTGTAAAATTCCATGGGTCGAATGTCTTCACTCATCAGTGGAGGCTGGAACTAGACCCTGGTCATTAAGAAAGGTGGTCTATTATCATGTGTTAAAACCAGGTAACGTGTAATGTTACACAACCTAATACTTTTTTAGAGATGTTATGGGAAGGAGAAGGGAGGGATAAGAGTAGGTAACTGGGGGGGGGGGCACTCTTAGGAGTAAATCTAATCTTCAGAATCTATATACATTCTATATTATTTTGTTAAAAAACTGTATGATTGTTCAACAAATAAATTTCTCAATAAAAAAAGAAAAACTAAATAAAGTTGATTCCCTCTTAAAAAAAAAAAAGAACCAATGAGTGGGATGGCTTTAAACTAAACAGCTTTATCTCAGGCAAGGAACTGGTCAACATTGTCAAGAGAGAACCTATAGAATGGGAGACAACTGTGGTCTGTGATTCCTCCAACAAGGGACTAGTATCCAAAATTTACAAACAACTCAAAAAACTTTCTATCAAAATCACAATCCATAAATGGGCCAGAGAGCTAAATAGAATCTTCTCAAGAGAAGAAATTGAGCAACCTAATGCATACATGTGAAAGTGTTCTAAATCATTAGTAATCAGAGAAACACATATCAAAACTACATAAAGATTTTCACCTCATTCCAGTCAAACTGCCAAAGATGAAGAATATAATCAATAACAGATGCTGGAGAGATTGGGGGCAGACAGGAACACTGCATTTTCCCAGAAGAGCTAGAATCAACACAATACAGTGACACAGCAAAATCTATGTTCATAGCAGCTCAATTTACAATAGCTAAATTATGGAATCCACCCAGATGCCTGTCACTGGATCAGTGGATCCAAAAGCTCTCTCTCTATACACACACACACACACACACACACACACACACACATATCACCACTGTGTGTGTGTGTATGTATACTTAGCTATTAGAAACGATATTACAGCATTTGAAGGTAAATGGATGTCAATGGAAGAAATTAAGCTGAGCGAAATTAGCTCAACCCTGAGACTCAAGGGTCAAATGTTTTCCCTCATTTGTGGAAGATAGAGCAAAACCAGGCTTGGGTAAATGGTCAAGCTCATGTACTTGTTGCCTCACCAAAGTTGAGGCAACACATAGCTAGGGCAGCCATAGGTATGTAGGGTGGAAGGAAGGAAAAGGAAGGAGGGAAGAAAGCAGGAAGGAGGATGGGGAGGAATCAATAAGGCAGTTCACTCTTTACTCCCCCAAGAGGCCAAATAATACTTATGCAGTCATTTAATTCTGGAAAATGTTCTCTCTCTCACACACACACACACATACACACAAACACATACATATTTACATCTGTTTTTTGGGAAAATATAGAAGAATCAAGAGACTGGGGTATAGGTAAGAGTCAAGAGACTGGAGTGTAGGTGATATGGGGGTGATTCTGGATTAGGATAAGAGAATGTCATATTGTTATTACATACGCATCTATGATTGTACAACAACACAATTCCTAAAAAAAAAAAAAAAAAAAAAAAAAAAAAAAAAAAAAAAAAAAGGATCCAAGGAAGAGTATATACAGAGTTGCTATTAGAAAACCTGTTGATGTTTTATCTATCTCAGGGTGCTAGAGAGGCCAGTGTCTTAGTGAAAACAGAGGAGTGGAGAGTTGAGCCCAAAATTCTTCCACTTTCCCTCTCAGATTTGTAAAATTGAAGCTCTGTGGGATAGAAGACAGAGAAGAACAGAAAGTCCTGAAGAACAAAATAGTGATCTGGCCGACTTAGCAAGGGAAGGAAACAAAATCCTAGCTTGGGACCCCATGAAAGGCAGGAACTTCAGTGAATACTCCAGACTGTCAACTGTCAACAGGGAATCCTCAGACAGTTACACTGAAGAAGGGGGCGATGAACCAGAAGGAAGACTGACTTTTGCCAAAACAACTTGGAATCCAAGCAATCTCTGATTAGACAAAGGTGATCGGCCTCACACTATCTGCTGAAGGGGGCCACAATATGCCACCCTAAACATGTCACTTTGACAAAAGGGTCATTTTGAGTTGAATGCAAGTGAGGAACAGCAGTAAGGAACAGCAGAAAGGAACAGCAGACACTGTTAAAGTCTAAAAACAGCATGTTATTTCCCTTTTGTAAATATGATTTCTCTTTTACCAGGAAGAGGAGGGCAACTCTTATCATTTAAGTTGACTTGAAAAAAACCATACTAAACAACCCTTATTTACCACACATTTCCTAGTTACCTTTCCATAACCTGCTATCCCCAATTACCCCCAAACCCTTCTTCCATTCTCTGGTTTCTTCCCCATACTTTAGCCCTTTGCTAAGATGGTATATAAGGTGGGGGTGGAGCACTGACCCAGAAGTTGGAACACTGGCCTGGCATGCGCAAGGACCAAGGTTCAAACCCCAGCACCATATACACAGCTAAGTGTCAGTGAAACAGGCCAGATTAAAAAAATAAAATTGATTCTCTTGTTCTTTCTCTCTTTAAAATATAAGATTACATAAGTCCCAAATTCTAACCACCTTCTTGAGTCATGTCTTTTGGAATTTCCATGTATATGTATGAAATTAAATCTACTTTTTCTCTTGTTGATTCATCTGTCCACAACTTGCAAAGCCCTCAGCTACTGAACTGAGGGAAAAGGAAAAGTTTTCCCTCCCCCACGCTATCTAACAATGTTACGTAGAATACTCTTAGGAGATTTCTTTTTTTACTATTATGTCCTGTTAGAGGAAATGACAGAGAAGGAATGGTGCAGAAACCATATCTGAAAAATTATGGCTCCAGGGCTGGAGCAGTGGCTTGGCGGTTACAGCACTTGCCAGGGATGCACGAGTATACAGGTTCAAATCCCAGCACCCACATACACAACTAAGTGTCAGAGCAACGAAATCATGTGAAAAACTAAAAAACTGATTCTCTCTCTCTCACTGTCCCTCGCTCTTAAAATAAAAAAAGAAGAAGAGAGAAGAAGGCAGAATGACTAGGACATCCAGGACTTAGGGAATGACATGTTGGTAAGTTACTTGTCTTCTCATACATATTTGAATTTGAACTGAATGAAGAAGCTGGCAAACTGGAACACTAAATTGGGCCTAGATTTAAAAAACCAACTAGCTGGGCTGGAGCGGTGGCTCAGCAGTTTCGGCGCTTGCCTGGCAAGCACGAGGACCCGGGTTCAAACCCCAGCACCATGTACACAACTGAGTGTTGGAGCAACTAAGGCCATGTGAAAAACTAAATAAGGTTGTTAAAACAAAACAAAACAAAACAAAAAAACCAACTAGCTGGCCAGCCAGCCAGCCAGCCAACCAATAAAAATCCTGTTCTTTGTAACTGCAGGAAAGGAGTGACACAGCAAGACAGAAAACTTTCAGACAATAGCTCTTCTTTTTCAAGACAACCAGTACAGAAAAAAAAAAAAAAAAAAGTAATCCCATCCCCACTTATACAGCTGTAGTTAGTCAAGATGCACGCTTTAACCTCTAGAGCAGTGCTACTCAAAGTACGGTCCATGAGTTAGCAGTGTGCAAATTATGTTGTCTATTGTGACAAGAAGGTGAATCAATTATTTACAACAGTTTACTGAGCTGACACTTTCTTCACAGCAGCATTTTTGCCTAAAAGAAGCAGTATAAGTTGATTTGCATTCTGGTACAAGTTATTTTAACATGAACTGGCACTAGAGTAATCCTAGAGAATATTAAACCAGGAGTGGGACAGCTGGGTCAAAAGGCAATTCCATCCCTAATTTTTTGAGGAGTCTCCACACTACTTTCCAGAGTGGCTATACCAATTTGCAGTCCCATCAGCAATGTAACAGTGTTCCTCTTTTCCCACATCTCCTCCAGCATCTGTCATTGTTTGTATTCTTCATTTTTGCCACTCTGACCGGAGTGAGGTGGAATCTCAGTGAAGTTTTGATTTGCATTTCTCTTATTGCTAGTGATGTAGAGCTTTTTCTCATGTTTAGGGGCTTTTTGGACTTCCTCCATTGAGAAGTTTCCTTTTAGTTCCATTGCCCATTTATTAATTGGATTATTTGTGATTCTGGTGTTTAGTTTTTTGAGTTCTTTGTATATTCTGGATATTAGCCCTCTGTCTGAGGTGTAGCAGGCAAAATTTTTCTCCCATTCTGTAGGATCTCTCTTGAGACTCTTGATTAAATATTTAGCTGTGCAAAAGCTTTTTAGTTTAATTGCATCCCATGCATTTATTCTTGACTTTACTGCTTGCACCATGGGAATCTTGTTAAGGAAGGCAGTGCCAACCCCTATGTCATGTAATGTTGATCCTACTTCTTTTTCAAGCAATTGTAAAGTTGTTCGTTTAATATCCAGATCTTTGAACCATTTTGATTTAACTTTTGTGCAGGGTGAAAGGTAAGGATCCAATTTCAGTTGTCTACATATGGCTGTCCAATTTGTCCAACACCGTTTGTTGAACAGGCTATCATTCTTCCACACTATGCTTTTGCCCCCTTTGTCAAATACCAAATAGTTAAAGGTATGGGGGTTCATCTCAGAATCTTCTATTCTATTCCATTGGTCTTCAGTTCTGTTTTGATACCAATACCATGCTGTTTTTGTTAACTATAGGACTATAGTATAATTTCAGGTCAGGAATTGAGATACCCCCTGCTTCCTCATTCTTGATGAGTAATGTTTTTTGGCTGTTCTGGGTCTTCTGTTATTCCATATGAATTTGAGTATTGCTTTTTCTATATCTGGAAGAATGATATTGGTATTTTGATGGGAACTGCATTAAATCTGTCTAGGGCCTTGGGTAGAATGGCAATTTTGATAATATTGACTCTACCTAATCAGGAACATGGAATGTTTTTCCATCTACTCAGATCTTAAAAAACAAAACCAAACAAAAAGATGTAAAGATTGGGAAATAAGAACTAAAACTGCCTCCATTTATAGAGGATAAGACTATACACATAGAAAACTGGACTCAAATGTTGGTAACATGGGTAGATCCACTACGTGAAAACTTACTGAACTGTATAATTACCATGGTTCACTTTTCTGTATATACTTCTTCCTTTTTTCTTTCTTTCTTTCTTTTTTTTTTTTAAAGAGAGAAGGACAGTGAAAGAGAAAGAGAGAAAAAAAAAAGAATCAAATTTTATTTTTAGTTTTTCATGTGGCCTCCATTGCTCGGACACTGCATTGTATACATGGTGCTGGGGTTTGAACTCTTGTACTTGCGTATGCCAGGTAAGCGCTGTAATAAGTAAGTCACCGCTCCAACCCCTCTGTACATTCTCTGTCTCAATAAAGTTCAACTTCCAAACCAAACAACTACAAATGGCTGGGTCCCACGTGTATGGTGTATGATTCTGGGAAGAACCGGAAGAGAGAAGGCAGCAGATTAGAAAAGGCAGCAGAAAACTACTTTCAATAGTTTTGAAAGTGATTTGGAAGCATGCCTACTGTCCTAGAGTAAAGCAGACAGAATTAAGAATGTAAGTGATACTAAATTAGGGTAAAGGACAGTATCTACCACTAAAAAAAATGTAATTACGAAAATGAGCTCACAAGTAAAATGTGAAAAGTATTTCTAAGATTTAACCTCCCAAGACTGGAGTGGTGGCTCAGCGGTTACCATGCTTGCCTGGAATGTGTGAGTACACAAGTTCAAATCCCAGCACCATGTTAAAAAAAAAAAAAGATTTAACCTCCCAAACATTTTAAGTTTAGATTAAATCTTAAACAACAGCCACTACTACAACCACCAACCACCACTACAACCCAGATAATTCTTTTGTTATTTAATTTGTTCTAGAGCATAAAGATAGACATATACCCAATTTATTTTACAAGGCCAAAATCTAATTAAAAACATACACAGGAGGAAAACTGAAGTACTTAACTTGTGAATATATATGCAAAATTTCTAAATAAAATACTACCAAACTGGGCTTAGCAGTATAGTAAAAGAATTTACCATGGTCATATAATATTTGTAATACAATACCAGTATGCTTCAAAATTAGAAAAAACAAATATAATTAGCTACATTAATACATAAAAATTTCCCTCTTCTTCTTTTTTTTTTTTTTTAAAGAAAGAGGGAACAGTGAGAGAGAGAGAGAGAAAAAGAGAGAAGCAAATTTTATTTAGTTTTTCATGTGGCTTTCATTCGTCATCCTCAGACACCTGGTTGTGTACGTGGTGCTGGGGTTTGAACTCAGGAACTCGAGTACTCGTGCATGCCAGGCAAGCGCTGTGTAACCCCCAAGCCATTGCTCCAGCCCCTTCCCTCTTCTTTTACCAATGAATATATTTGTTGCATTAACCATACATGGGTGAAGTTACATGTACACACACACACACACACACACACACACACACAGATTATATAATCATTTTAACCAATGGAGAAATATCAAGGTCCTAAATTGAATCCCTATCACCATATGCACACACAAAAGCATTTGCTACAAATTAAATACCCCACCTTGTTTAAAAATTGTACAAAACCGGGGCTGGAGCAGTAGCTCAGTGGTTACTGTGCTTGCCCAGCACGTGCAAGTACATGGGTTTAAACTCCAGGACCACATACACAACTAAGCATCCGAGCAACGAAAGCCATATGAAAAACTAAATAAAAGTGACACTGTCTTTCTTTCTCTCTTTCTCACTGTCCCTCTTTATTAAAAAAAAAAAAAAAAAAAAAGTACAAAACTAAAACCAATTTTAGTAAATGAGGAGGCAAAAGGAAATATTAACATGAGGGGCTGGAGCAGTGGCTCAGCGGTTTTGGCGCTTGCCCGGCAGGTGGGAGTACCTGAGTTCAAACCCCATGTGAAAAACTAAATAAAAACTGATTCTCTTTCTCTTTCTCACTGTCCCTCTCTCTAAAAAAAAAAAAATAATAAAAAATAAAAAAATAATAATATGAAGTATTAATTAAAATCAGAAGCAACATCTCTAATACTAAAATTATTATTTGCAGATAACTAGGAATTCAAAAGAATCAACACAAAATATTACGTTGATAAGTAGGCCAAATAGATACAAGATGAATACATAAAAAATTAGTAGTTTTGTTACATATTAGCTGTAACCTGTGTAAAAACATAAAGCATTTACTATAGAATCAAAATATAAAGTCATACCAACATATTGATGGGATCTGTTGTTACATATTTACACATCCACCCAATATAACAATATAATCTGGCCAATATACCCTCTCTCGTGCTCCCTCCTCCTCCCTGCTCCTTCCTCTCTGTCCCCTGACCCCTTGATTTTGTGGATTACCCTTTGAATTTTTCTTTCTTTCTTTATATATATATGTGCATATGTGTGTGTATGTGTATTTTACTGTTCCTGCTTACACTGACTGGAAATTATTTAGTTTCCTAGAGGTACAAATTATACTCCCCGCATAACATTCCCTTTTTCCCCTACCGTCCATCCTTCCTTCTCTCTCCATGTCTGCTTTTACTATTCTACTAAACTTCCTTTAGTTCTTCTATTAATTTGTAATTTGAATGGCTCTTTATGAAATCTTACCCTCCCTCCCCCTTTCCTTTATTTTACTCTAGCTTCCACAAATGAGAGAAAACATATGAGAGACTTTTGAGTTTCTGAGTTTGACTAATTTCACTTAGCATGATATTCTCCATTTCCATCCATTAAAGCAAATGAACTCTTAAAATGACAGTGTAAGATAGTAAATAATCGGGAAGTGGCAATTCTCTGGATTTACTTACTAACTTTCAAATTTATTAAGTATCTTCTGTATTTATTTACTGGGTGAAACAATGGGTGCTAAATATCTTTTAGCAACGTTAAGTAACCCCTAAGAGAAAACTGAAGACAGAACAAAGCCAATTTTTGACAATGGAGCATTATATAGTGTTTCCTGATCTATGTGCACACGTTTACATTTATTCTCTCTTTTCACCCCTGCTTGCCTTAACTTTATCTTGCTTACTTTATCTTGCTTAATTTATTAGCTTAACTTTATCTTGTCAAGGATATTAAGACAGTAGTAGAATTGCCCAGGAAGCATTAAAACATCATAGATGTGAAGGACCTTATTGGATATTCAGCCCACACTTCTACCCTTCCTTCATATAGGATTATTTCCCTAACATCCCTTACATGGATGTTGAGCCTCTTATTTGAATATTTCCATTGGGAGGATGTTACTTTTGCTAATGTATTTTGTTTGGAATTGTTACATTTTGCCCTTGATTTTTAAAAAGTTTAAAATTTTACCCTAGGGTAGAAAATGGGTAAGTTCAAAAGTAAAATTACTTATCCAACTAAAACCTTAAAATAGGCAGGCTATTCACTCTGAGCTACCTCATTTTACTTGAGGGCTAACTTTAATTACTGAAGCATTTTAAGTATCAGGATTCTAAACTTCAGAATCCAAGTTATGGGAATCATAAAATTCAGATGTGTCTGTCAAATCTATGGAGCTAGTAGGGTTGTGCTGTCCCATGAAAGGGAAATTCCAGAAACAGATCTGAACCAAGGACAATAAGATGGTGTCAGAGGGTGAGGCCATTCTGAATGTACTACATTGCCATTCTCCCATATTTTCCACTAGTCCCCACGGTCTCAATACTGAGTCCTTGGCAGCAGTAAGTGTAGTGAGGAGAAAACTAAACCAAATTCTATATAATATCTTATATCTAGAAATTCCACTCAGTTATAAGTCAAAACCCTTAAAGTCATTTTTATACTTCTTCAATTTTGACATCTAATTAGTCACCAACTGCAATATCCCTCAAATCCACTTGAAAAGTTCTGTAGATTTTAACACCTAAAAATATTTCTTATATTCACTGTTAGCAACCCAGCTCCAGTTACCATCAAATCTTGTCTGAATCATTGCATTAGCTTCTAATTAGGTCCCCCACATTCACCTCTGTCCCTATCAAATTTATTACCCAAATTACAAACAGCATGATCCTTTTAAAATCACTAATGTGATAATGTATCACTCAAAACTCTTCACTGGGACTGGGGATGCTTTCCTAACACATGCAAGGCCCCAGGTTTGATCCCCAGAATTGCAAATAACAACAACAAAAAACTTCAAAACATCCCAACAATTCTTCACTGACTTCTTGTGATCTTAAGATGAATAATACTGAAAGGGCTGGAGCAGTAGCTCAGAGGTTACGGGTGCTTGCCCGGCAAGTATGCAAGTTTAAACCCCCGCACCATGTACACAACAATGTCTCAGAGCAACAAAAGTCACATGAAAACCTAAATAAAAATTTTTTCTTTCTTTCTACCTCTGTTCCTGTCTGGACTGGACCATTAGTCCTGTCCACCCAAGTGAACACTCACTGGACCACACTGTCACTCCACATTTCCCTTTTAAGCCTTCGTTAACCCACTCTGTCCCTCTCTTTAAAAAAAAAAAAAAAAAAAGATGAATATTGAATCTCTTAATTTAGACTATAATAATAGCATTATTAGAATAGATCCTTTAACAGAAATGCAGGGGGGAGTAATTTTTTAGAATCTGGTGAAAAAGCCTTATTAGTAAAGTAACTATAAAACACTCTTAAACTTATACAATTTCACTCCATGTTCAAGGACCTTTAAATGTACTGGCTTTGCTACTTCCTATGTAGATAAGTCCCCTCCCTACTTTAAAACTTTTCTCAAGTGCCAGTCCTTCTGCACAGACTTTCCCTCAAAACCCCACAATAAAGGATCCCCTTTTCTGAGTTATGGGAAAAGGTCAGATCTCTCTTAATGTCTCTCTTTCTTTCTCTCTCTCTCTCTCTCTCTCTCAGGGCTTTGGGCATGCTAGGTAAGCTGAACAACACCTTCAGCTCCTACTCTCTCAAAGATACCAAATTCTCCCAATTCTCGTTATAATTTAATTAACTTTGTGAATCTTTCCTACTACGGTAGGGGCAAGGATCACATCTGGTTTTGTTCACCATTGCATTTTAAATTTTATATGCCCAATAAATAATAGGTGCTCAATAAATCTTTTGAATGAAAGACATATTAAATTATATGTACTAAAAATTTTGATGGCTTCAGAAGCCAAGTAGTAAGGCTTAATAAAAGACTACTCAATCATGATTCAATTGTCTTAGTCACCCCATGTTATGGGGAGGAATGGGCGAGCAGGAAAATTTCTCAAACCAAGATGGTACACGATATGCTTTCTTTGTTCTTTATTTCTTTTTTTAAGGGAGAGGGACAGTGAGAGAGAGAGAGAGAGAGAGAGAGA